>DF359163.1:18575-78119 GCA_000787875.1 Solanum virginianum | reverse complement strand
TTAGAGCAACCTTATCAATATTTGAAAATCGCAAAGTGCAATTCGCAAAGAGCAGTGCGCGCCTCTGACGCGATGCGGCCAAGGCACCATTATGTTTTTTTTCCAGTTTTTCATTTTGGTCCAAGACTTTTGGGTCTTAGGCCTAAGTCTTCCCATACGTGAAAGTACCTATACTTAGTCATATTTCACCTTCATATCATACAAGACATTCCTCAATACTCTCAAACACTTAGACAAGTATTTCACCCAAAATTAAGGGTTCCAAACTTATTCTAGATCTTAAGGATTTTACTCAAGCTTCAAGTCTCCATTCCAATCTTCATGAAAGAATTCTCCAAAGCTAAGGTATGTGGGTGTCAATGTTTAGTTCCTTTCATCCATGGTGCCCAAGCTTCTGTTTTACATAAATCTCATGTTTTTAAGTTGATTTACTTATAGGTCTTACTTAATATGAATTTGACTATGAACTATGTTAGGGTTTCATAAAAGTATGACTATTTAAGCATATTTTGGGCTATGAATCTTTGATCTATCTTGATACTTGATGAAGGTTTTTGATGTATATTGCATGAGGGTACTACCAAGTGTTGGTGGATGGTTTTATATTGGATTTTCTTGCATGATTTTACTCTTGAATTTCATAGTTTTATACTAGTATTACAAACACGCCAAGTGTTTGATAAAATGTCTGGTTAATGTTTCTTGAGTTATTGAAGGTCTAATGCATGGTATATGAGTTAAGTGGCTTTATGATGATAATAGAGATGTTTATATGTGTTGATTTCATGAATGATATCTATAGTGTTGGAAGTTGATCAATAGCCTCGTTTAGGGGGTAATAGGCCCAACCCACCATATTAGGGGTTATATATCTCAATCACCTCATTTGGAGAGAGGGCGATTAGTAGGCCCGAACTACCATATTGGGAGGTATTTACCTCAATTGCCTTACTCGAGAGGTGGTAGGTTCAAACAACCATGTTGGGGGATTTATACTTCTATCACCTCGCTTGGGGATTGGTAGGCTCGTGCTACCATATTTGGGGTGTATACTCAATCGCCTCGCCAAGGAGGTGGTAGGCCTTGGTTACTAATGATGGTCTCTTCCTACATATGTAATATGTTCTTTGTAAGCATGTTTTACTACAAGTATCATTTATGCATGCCATATTGTTATATGTTATTTATTGCCTAAATATACAATACAATTATGTAGTCTATCTCTTATTGCATTCCATCCTACAAACTTAGTACATTCAAACATACTAATGCATATTTTATGCCTACATGATGTTACTATGTAGGAACCAGAGCTCCACTTGATCATTCTTCTCCTCCACATAGCTAGTATGATTACTCTCAAGCAAGTTGGTGAGTCTTCAATTTCGAGGACAATGTCTTTAATCTTATGCTGTGTACAAAGACTCTCTTTCCTTTTATTGTATCTTTGACTCTATAAGGGTGAGCTCGGTGGCTTTTCTTGGCCTCCGCTAAGTTCTATGTTTAGTGGTGTTATTGGACAAATTATGTAATGATGCTATGAGCTTTGACTCTCTTGACTCTTTGATGTTTATGATATGAAAGTTATCCCTTAGCCCCGTATTACCCCTTTTTCTATCTTATGTTATAATTTTATTGCTTTCGCGGCCAAGGATACGTTAATAGGCTTGATTGGGATCCCTTTAGGTTTCCTATTTGCCATGTCATGTCTAGGCCCTAGGCTTGAGTCATGATAAACTTGGTATCAGAACACTAGGTTGTTAATGGTCCTCGGCATCCAACACACCACATCAATTAGAGTCTTATTCATGGTTGTATTGTGCACCACAACTATGAATAGGAGGCTATGAGATATTTTAGGAAATGTTTCCCATCTTCTCACTCTAAGTCATGCTATGGAAGTTGGGTAAGGTTCCCCCTCTAATGAATATTCTTTTCTATGCTAGATTATGCCTAACATGAGAGGAAGAAGAGCCTGCACACTGAGGAACAACTAACTCATGTAGAGCTCAGGGATGCTCTCACCTTGCTAGCTCAAGTTGTGGCTAATCAAGCTAATCAAGGGGCCCAAGCCCCTCATGTTCCTACTCCGGCATCTCGGGTGAGGGACTTTATGAGGATAAACCCACTAGAGTTCAATGGGTCTAAGGTGGATGAGGACCCACACGAATTTATTGATGAGGTATACAAAGTGTTAGCTATCATGAGTATGGGATCAGAAAGAAGGCAGAGTTGGCAGCTTACCAACTCAAGGGAGTGGCCCAAATATGGTATACTCAATGGAAAGAGAAGAAGGGGCACAATAATATGGTTCTATGGTAGGATTTTAAGGTGGCTTTCATCAACTGGTTTTTTCCTCTAGAGCTTAGGGAGGCCAAAATTATGGAGTTCATGAACTTGAAGCAAGGGTCCATGATTTTGAGGAAGTAAGCCCTCAAGTTGAACTCTAAATATACTCCACACTTGGTTGCTGACTCGAGTTCTAGAATGAATAAGTTTGTGATGGGTGTACCCAATTTAGTGAGTGAAGAATGTTGTACCGCCATGTTTATTAGTGACATGTATTTGTCCCGCTTGATGACTTATGCCGAGCAATTGGAAGGGGAGAAGTTGAGAAAAAAGAAGGGTAGAGGGCCCATTTTGATGGGAGGTTCCAAAGTCCCTATTTTGATGGGAGGTTCCAAAGTCCCAAAGGTGTCCGGTTTCATCAAGGCCAAGGATTTTATCATGCTTCTAATGGATGGTTTACCTACAGTTTGCCAAGGAATATCTAAGGGCCCAAGGTGATGGTGGTTGGTGCCCAATGCTATATGTCCAAAGTGTGGTAAGGGTTATGGTGGCCCCTACTTGAGGGCTACTAATGCTTGTTATAGTTGTGGGAAAGTGGGGCATAAGGCAATGGATTTTCCACATAATCACAACAAGGGTAAAGAGGTTCATCCACAAGGTCGGTGTCCTAATGTGGTTCCTTTGGAGAGAGGAGGTTAACAAGGTGGTGTCCCAAGGCACAATTGGTTCTATTCACTCCAAGGGAGACAAGGGGTTGATGAGGTGCCCGATGTTATCACCGGTATGTTAAAAGTCTTTGATTTTAATGTGTATGCACTGATAGACCCAGGTGCCACTCTTTCTTTTGTTACTCCTTTTGTTGCCAAAATGTTTCATGTTGAGTCCGAATTGTCGTGTGAGTCTTATGAGGTGTCTACTCCTATTGGTGTATCTATTGTTACTAGAAAGGTCTATAGAAGTTGTTCCATTTGCATCTTGCATAAAATATTATCTTCTGATCTCGTTGAGTTGGATATGGTGGATTTTGATGTCATTCTTGGGATGGATTGGTTGCATGCATATTATGCCTATATTGATTGTAGAACTCGTAGGGTCAAATTCCTATTCCCAAATAAATTCATCCTTGAGTGGGAGAGTCATGATGTGGTGGTCAGGGTAGGTTTATCTCTTGCATTAAAGCTCAAATGTTGATCCCTAAGAGGTGTCTTTATCATCTTATGAGGGTTAGGGATGTTGAGTCCAAAGTCCTACCTATAGAGACGGTTCTGGTGGTAAATGAGTTTCTTGATGTCTTTCCTAATGATCTTCCCGATGTTCCTCCTGAAAGAAAATTGGACTTTGGTATAGACCTCCTTCCCGATACTCAACCCATTTCTATTCTGCCTTACTGTATGGCCCCGACAGAGTTAAAAAAATTAAAGAAGCAATTAAGGGACTTGTTGGAGAAGGGCTTTATTAGGCCTAGCCAATCACCTTGGGGTTCATCGGTGTTATTTATGAATAAGAAGGATGGGTCTCTTAGTATGGGCATTGACTACTGGCAACTTAATAGAGTCACCATAAAGAATAAGTATCCTTTACCAAGGATCGATGATTTGTTTGACCAACTTCAAGGGGCTAGTCACCTCTCTAAGATTGAGTTTTGGTTCAGGTATCATCAAGTGAAGGTAAAGAGTGTGACATTCCCAAGATGGCCTTCCACACTAGTTATGGGAATTATGAATTTGTGGTTATGTCTTTTGGGTTGACCAATGCACCACCTATCTTCATGGATCTTAAGAATAGGGTCTTTAAACCCTACCTTGATTTATTTGCGGTGATTTTCATTGATGATATCTTGATCTATTCTCATAGTTAGGAGGAGCATATAAGTCATTTGATGGTAGTGTTGCAAAAATTAAGAGAAGAGATGTTGTATGCCAAATATAAGAAGTGTGAATTTTGGTTGAAAGAGGTTGCTTTCTAGGTCAAGTGGTGTCGGGGGATGGTATTAAGTTCGATCCTAAAAAGAAATATATGATTAGATATTGGCCTAGACCGTTAACCTCATCTGACATTAGGAGTTTCTTAGGCCTAGCGAGTGAGATTTATGAATGGGTTCTCTTCTATTGCTTCTTCCATGACTAAGTTAACTCAAAAGATGGCTAAGTTTTGGTAGACCGATGAGTGTGAAAAGAGTTTCTAAACCTTGAAGGATAACCTTGTGTCTGCTCCTATCTTGTCTCCATTGAAAGGGTTAGAAGGGTTTGTTGGGTATTGTGATGCATCTCAGATTTGTTTGGGTTATGTTTTGATGAAAACTGGTAAGGTAATAGCCTATTCTTCTAGATAACTCAAAGTACATGAAAAGAATTATCCTACTCATGATCTTGAGTTGGCAGTCATGGTATTTGCCTTGAAAATTTGGCGTCATTATTTGTATGGGGTAGACAACTTAAGGTGCAGGAGAAGAATTATCCCTCCCATGATCTTGAATTGGCGGTCGTCACTACTTGTATGGGGTTCATGTTAATGTGTTTACCGATCATAAGAGTCTCCAATATGTGTTCACTCAAAAAGATCTTAACTTGACACAAAGAAAGTGGTTAGAACTTCTTAAGGATTATGATATAAGTGTGTATTATCATCCCGGTAAGGCTAATGTTGTGGCTGATACTTTGAGTAGGGTTTCTATAGGTAGCCTAGCTCATGTAGATGATGGGGACAAGGAGGTAGCTAGGGACGTTCATCGGTTGGCTATATTGGGAGTTAAGTTGGAAGAGGTTTATAATGGTGGTATTGTGGTTATTGATGGTTCAAAAGCTTCCTTGGTTGATGAGGTAAAAGCAAAGCAAGATCTTGACCCCTCTTTGTTAGAATTGAAGGTCTTGGTGAGAGAGGTCCAGGTGGAGGTTTTCTCCTAAGGGAGAGATGGTTCCCTTAGATACCAAGGTAGGTTGCGCGTGCCTTGTGCTGATGATTTGAGAAAGAAGATTCTTGATGAGGCTCATAATTCTTCCTATTCCATTCACCCCGGTTCTACCAATATTTATAGAGATTTGAGGGATATGTTTTGGTGGGGAGGTATGAAGAAAGACATTGCTAAATTTATATTTGGTTGCCGTAGTTGCCAACAAGCAAAGCTTAACACCAAAGGTCAGTTGGCATAACCCAAGATATAGAGATTCCTACTTGGAAATGAGAGGAAATTAACATGTATTTTGTGGTTGGGTTGCCTAAGACTAGAAAGGATTTTGATTCCATTTGGGTTGTGGTTGATAGGATGACAAAGTTGGCTCATTTCCTACCGGTTAAGACTACTTATGGTGCCAAAGACTATGCTAAATTGTACATTTATGAGTTGGTTAGATTGCATGGGGTTCCTTTGTCCATCATATCGAATTGTGGTATTCAATTCACTTCACACTTTTGGAGCTCCTTCCAAAGTGGTCTTGGTACCAAGGTTAAGCTTAAAATGTCCTTTCACCCTCAAACTCATGGCCAAGCCGAAAGAACTATCCAAACTCTTAAGGATATGCTTAGAGCTTGTATTTTGGAGTTTAAGGGTAGTTAGGATGATCATCTTCTATTGATTGAGTTTGCTGATAATAATAGCTATCATTCTAGCATTGGGGATATGCCTAGAGCTTGTATTTTGGAGTTTAAGGGTAGTTGGGATGATCATCTTTCATTGATTGAGTTTGCTTTTAATAATAGCTATTGTTCTAGCATTGATATGGCTCCTTTTGAGGTCCTCTATGGTAGGCATTGTAGATCACTAGTTGGGTGGTTTGAAGTGAGAGAAATGGCTTTATTGGGTCCAGATCTGGTCATGAAGGCTATGGAGAAGGTAAGGTTGATTAGGGAGAGGTTGAAAATAGCCCAAAATCGTCAAAAGTCCTATGTTGATGTAAGGAGAAGGGAGCTTGAATTTAAAGATGGTGATTGGGTCTATTTGAAGCTTTCACCCATGAAGGGTATGGCTCCTTTTGGTAAAAAGGGTAAATTGAGTCCAAGATTTATGGGTCCTTATAGGGTGTTGACGAGGATTGGTAAGGTAGTCTATGAGTTAGAGTTGCCTAGGGAAATGGACTTGGTTGATCTGGTCTTTCATGTATCTATGTTGAGAAAATGTATGGGTGATCCCAATGTTATTGTTCCATTGGATGTTGTGGATATTGTTGAAGAAAACTTGACTTATGAAGAGGTTCCAGTAGAGATCTTGGATAGATAAGTGAAGAGGTTAAGAAACAAGGATATGGCTTCCATTAAGGACCTTTAGAGGAATCAACAAGTCGAAAATGCTACATGGGAGGCCGAAGCGGACATGCAAAAGCGATATCCTTATCTCTTCCATTCTACTTAAGCCTAAGATTTCTAAGTGTTGTATGTGATTTCATGTCTCATGTAACAGCCTTTTATGTCATTGCATGCATTCATGTTTATGTTGACAAGTTCATAGTGATTGACACATATGTTGAGATTTTGTAATGATGTTTAAGTGCATTGTTGCATTCTTTTTGGGGCTAATTTCTTCATGATTATTCTTCTTATATGTGCTTCTTTGACATTTGTGGACGAATGATCTTAAGGGGGAGATATTGAAACGACCCCAAAAAGTGCCCGAAAATGTGCCTTGAAAGTGCAGAATCGTAATTTACATATATCTCAAAATTCGTGCATGATATCAAAAATTCAACTTCATATTCTTGATCAGGGGAAATATTAAGTGGCAAATAGGTCCAACCCCAATTTTAAAGTACCCGTATCAAAATTTGAAAATTGCAAAATGCAATTTCCAAAGAGCAGCGTGCCCCTGGCACGACCGGCCAGGGCATGCCACTGTTATTTTTTTCTAATTTTTCATTTCGGTCCAAGACTTTTGGGTCTTGGGCCTAAATCTTCCCAAGCATCAAAATACTTATGCTTAGCCATATTTTACCTTCATATCATACAAGACATTCCCCAATACTCTCTCAAACACTTAGACAAATATTTCACCCAAAATTAAGGGTTCCAAACTCATTCTGAATCCTAAGGATTTCACTCAAGCTTCAAGTTACATTCTAATCTTCATCAAGGAATTCTCCAAAGCTAAGGTATGTGGGTTTCAAATATTTCATCCATGGTGCCCAAGCTTCCTTTTTACACAAATCTCATGTTTCTAAGTTGATTTACTTATGGGTATTACTTAATATGAATTTGACTTTAAACTATGTTAGGGTTTCATAAAGTATGACTGTTTAAGCATGTTTTGAATTATGAATCTTTGATCTATCTTGAGACTTGATGAAGGGTTTTGATGTATATTGCATGAGGGTACTACCAAATGTTTGTGGGTGGTTTTACATTGGATTTTCTTACATCATTTCACTCTTGAATTGCATAGTTTTATACTAGCATTACACACTCACCAAGTGTTTGATAAAATGCATGTTAATGCTTCTTGAGTTGTTGAAGGCCTAATGCATGGTATATGAGTTAGGTGACTTTATGATGATGAAAGAGATGTGTATGTGTGTTGATTTTATGAATGGTATCTCTAATGTTGGAAGTTGATCAATTGCCTCGTTCGGGGGGTAGTAGGCTCGAACTACTATATTAAGGGGTATATACCTCAATTACCTCGTTTGGAGGGAGGGTAGTAGGCCCGAACTACTATATTGAGGGGTATTCCTCAATTGCCTCACACAGGGGGTAGTAGTCCCGAACAACCACATTGGGGGGTTTATACCTCAATCACCTCGCTCGAGGGGTAGGGGCCCATGCTACCATATTGGGGGGTATATACCTCAATCGCTCGCCAAGAAGGCGATAGTCCTTCATTACTAATGATGGTCTGATAGTCTCTTCCTATACATGTAATATGATCTTTGTAAGAATATTTTACTACAAATATCTTTCATACATGTCATATTGTTGTACGCTCATTTATTGTCTAAATATGCATTTCGATTATGTAGCCTATCTTTTGTTGCATTGCATCCTACATGCTTAGTACACTCAAACATACTAATGTATACTCTATGCCTACATGATGTTACCATGTAGGAACTAGAGCTCCACTTGATTATCCTCCTCCTCTATGTGGCTAGTACAATTACTCTTAATTACTCTCAAGCAAGTTGGTAAGTCCTCAATTTCGGGGACAATATCTTTGATCTTATGCTATGTATAAAAACTCTCTTTCCTTTTATTGTATACTTTGACTATGAGGGTGAGCCCTATTGCTTCTCTTGGCCCCTGCTAAGTTCTATGTTTTGAGGTATTATTGGACAAGTTATGTAATGATGCTACGAGCTTTGACTCTCTTGACTTTTTGATGTTTATGATATGAAAGATGTCCCTTAGCACCGTATTACCCCTTTTTCTATCTACTGTTGTTATTTTATTGCTTCCGTGATCAAGGATGTGTAATGATATGTTAAGAGGCTTAATTGGGGTCCCTTTGAGTTCCCGATCCCCCATGTCATGTCTAGGCCCTAGGCTTGGGTCATGACATTTGTTGAGGGATTTTCTTCCTTATCTGCACCATTGACAAAGTTGACTCAGGAAAAGGTCAAGTTTCAATGGTCCGATGTGTGAGAGAAAAGTTTCTACGAATTAAAGACTAGACTAAATACTGCACCAGTCCTAACCTTGCCTAATGGGACAGAAGATTTCATAATTTATTGTGATGCTTCGAGAGTTGGATTGGGATGTGTGTTGATGCAGAGGGGGAAGGTGATCATCTATGCTTCTAGGCAACTTAAGATTCATTAAAGGAACTATCCAACCCATGATCTTACGTTGGCAACAGTGGTGTTTGCACTTAAGATCTGGTGCCACTACTTGTATGGAGTGCATTTGGATGTGTTCACCGACCATAGGAGCTTGCAGTATGTCTTCAGTCAAAAAGAGCTCAACCTGCGATAGAGGAGATGGTTGAAGTTGCTCAACGATTATGACATGAGCATTCTCTACCATCAAGGTAAAGCTAACATTGTTGCTAACACTATTAGCAGGGTTTCAATGGGTAGCACAGCCCATTTGAGGAAGGGAAGAAGGAGCTAGCTAAGGAAGTACATCGATTGGCCCGATTGGGAGTTCAACTTGAGGAGAACGATGAAGGAGGAGTAAATATTCAGAATGGGTCTACCTCATCTTTGGTGGCAGAGGTGAAAGAAAAGCAAGACCACGATCCTGTCCGTTCAACATAAGGAGAATGATGAGGGAGGAGTTAATGTTTAGAATGGGTCTGCTTCATCTTTGATGAAAGAAAAGAAACACCAAGATCCTTTCATACTCCAATTGAAGGAGGTTGTCCATAAACAAAAAGTGATGGTCTTCTCCAAAGGGGAAGATGGGGTGTTGAGGTACCAGAGTAGATGGTGCGTTCCAGATATTGATAGTATTCAAGATAGGATCATGGCTGAAGCCCATAAGACTAGGTATTCGATTCATCCAGGCTCTACCAAAATGTACCACGACTTGAGAGAATTCTATTGGTGGAGGGGAATGAAGCAGGATATTGCTGAATTTTTTTCTAAGTGTCAAACTATCAGTAAGTGAAAGCTGAGTGCCAAAGGCCATGTGGATTAGCTTAGAACTTTGAGATTCTAGAATGGAAGTGGGAGATGATTAATATGGACTTTATTACTAGCCTGCCAAAGTCTCGAAAGCAACATCATACGATATGGGTTATTGTGGATAGGATGACTAAATTGGCTCACTTCTTAGTAGTCAAGATAACTAACACTGCGGAGGAGTATGCCAAGATGTACGTCCAAGAGATTGTGGGCTCACTTCTTAGTAGTTAAGACAACTAAACACTGCAGAGGAGTACTCCAAGATGTACATCCAAGAGATTGTAAGGTTGTATGGGGTCCCCTTGCCCATCATCTTGGACAGAGGAGCTCAATTCACCTCCTAATTTTGGAGATCGTTCCAGAAAGGATTGGGTACGAAAGTGAATTTGAGCATAGCTTTCCATCCACAGACAGATAGCCAGGCATAGCATACAATCTAGATGTTAGAAGATATTTAAGAGCCTGCATCCTTGATTTCAAGGGAAATTGGGATGATCATCTACCATTGATTGAGTTTACAGATAACAATAGTTATCGTGCAAGCATTCAGATGGATCCCTATGAGGCTTTATATGGGAGGAGATGTAGATCACCAATTGGGTGGTTCGAGGTTGGAGAAGTGGAGTTGATAGGGCCTGACCTTGTCCATCAAGCAATAGAGAAGGTTAAGATCATTAGAGAATGATTGAAGACTGCACAAAGTCGCTAGAGATCCTACGTTGATGTGAGGAGGAGAGATTTGGAGTTCGAGGTAAATGATTAGGTATATTTGAAAGTGTCACCTGTGAAAGGTGTCATGAGATTTGGAAGAAGGGTAAATTGCATCCATGCTATATTAGACCTTATTGGATAGTGAAGAGGATTGGGAAGGTTGCTTATGAATTAGAGTTGCCTTCTAAGTTAGATAGTATTATCTGATGTTCCACGCGTCGATGTTGAGAAAATGCTTGGGAGATCCTAACTTGGTGATCCCTGTGGAGAGCATCGGAGTGAAGGATACTTTGACCTATGAAGAAATCTCAATCCACATCCTTTCTACGTATCCATCCTGTGGAGAGTAGTGGAGTGAAGGATAGCTTGACCTACGAAGAAATTTTGGTCTAAATCCTTGATCATCAGATTCGCAGATTAAGAACCAAAGAGATAGCCTCAGTCAAAGTCCTATGGAGGAATCAATTCGTTGAGGAGGTCACATGGGATGCTGAGGAAGAGATGAAAGCAAAATATCTGCACCTATTCACGCCAATGGGTGAGAATATTGAAGGTAAATTTCCTTACCCTTGAGCAAATTAATTATCGTTTCTTGTTAATTGTCTATTCTTGAGTCTGAATAGAAATTGTTGATAGTGACGAAGAGCCAAATATTGATTGATAGATGTGAGCATTGAGACGAGTTTTGAGTCTATTTATGCCTTGGTATCTATCCTTACACATCATTCGAGGACAAAATGATCCCAATGGGAAGATGATGTAACGCCCGATGAAATTATCAAAATACCCTTAGAATAGAATCATGTGCATAACACATCTTCTCAAGCTCAGATGGAAAATTTGAGACCATATTAGCGATCATCACGAAAACCTGGGCGAGAAAGTGGTCTTGACCCAATTTTAGAGCAATCAGATCAAAAAATAATTTTTTGATCCAAATATTGAGACAGTGAGGGTGCGCGTTGGGGTCACAATGCTGACCTGCCATGGACCCACACTTATTTTTTTTTAATTTTTCAACAGGATTGAATTTTCAAAACTACACAGGTGTGCGATAGGTCCGCATCGCGGACCTATTCCACCAAAGTTCAAAATTTTAAATCTTTTGAGAGACAATCTAGAGTTTTTCCAACCCCTCCTAAACTCAAAATCAGATCAATTTAAGTTGTTTTGATGAGTAAATAGGGTCTAAAATCTCATTCTAAGTCCTTCTTCACAACACTTGAAAGTTAGGGCTTAAGAGAGAAGAAAGAAGAACGTGAGATTGGAGAATTTGAGGAGAGTTCTTGATGGGTGATTTGAAGAGCTTCATTCCAGGTATGTAAGGATGAACTAAAAGCATGAGATTGTTCTCTCATCTGCCTCATAGATGGTGTTAGAAGAGAGTTGTAGGTTCTTAAGTCTACATGCATGAATTATGATTATTTTCTTGAAAAATTATATTTCTTACATATATTTTCATATGTTGGTGATCATCATAAACTTGCTTTCTTGAATTGAATATTCTCATGAGATATTGCATAAAACTTATGTTTTAACTTTTAAAAACATACATGAAAGAATATAGAGATTGATTCTAGAGCTTTGATTGAGAGAGTCAATTATGATTGTGATGTGAGATTGATAAGGAGTTGACAGAACTTGATAGCCCCTTAAGTCTCCATAAATGAACTATAACAATTTGTCTATTCGATTGTTCCCTAATGATTGTTCTAAGCCTTGAGCTATTGATTTAGATATTGATTGATGAGATGATTAGACTCTCTACGAGACTGATTGAAAGATTGTGCCTCCATGAGGCTGACGGAGTTGATCGGATTGAGATACTTTGATTGGATGGATTATTTTATGAGCATTGAGTCATACGAGGAGTATTGAGCATCAAAAGAGTAAGAGTTAAACCAACTCGTACTCATCAAATGCTTGAAAGAGTAAGAGTTAAACGAACTTGCACTCGTCAAACTACGTAGCTGAGCGTAGGTTAGGATTAGGACCACCACAACATGTTGTGTTGAGGTCCCCTCTGATTAGAAGTCGCTGAAATTAATAGAGGACTTATAGATCTGTTGTCTCCATTTGGACTTGTCCTTATGGTTTTGATTCGTTCTCTACCTGGCAAGTATAGAATGACTATGGCAACATTAGCGTGATTGTTATACAATCACTGGTTCATAAGTTATTATTGTTAGATAACAGAAACTCGCAAAAAATTCTGACCATGAGTGCTCTGAGCAGAGATGAGATGAGATGAGATAAGATGAGATGAGATGAGATAAGATGAGTTGAGATGAGCCCTTTTGAGATGAGTCTAATTTGATTGATGAGTTTATTGGTTGATGGGTCACATATCTATTCTTTAATCTTGCTTTAGATAGACATTTGACATATTGATTGAATTCTATATTGAGTTGATTTTTATTTCTATATTGTTCTACCTGTTTTGATTTCACTCAGCTATTTTACATACCAGTACATTCCAAGTAATGATGTCCCCTTTTTGGGCTACATCATTTTATGATGTAGATACATAAGATAGAGGTCATCAACAGGCGCATTGTTGAGGATCTTTAGACATTCAGCAGATTGGTGAGGCTCCCCTACGTCGGAGGATTCACTACCTATTTTCATCATGCTTTAGAGGTAGAATCACTTAGCTTTTATTTTTGATTGAGGTAGTTATAGTTCTATTATTGGCATCACCTAATAGTGATAAAGGCTTCATAGACTGGAGTCGGATGTTGATTATTGGAACTTGTGAGCTAGTTTCTTTCTTCTACACTTTCATTTATACTATTATTTTAAGACTGGATGATAGATGTGCTCATTTACATTCTGTTAACTTCTGCTGATTAGTAAAATGATTGATTAAATGAATATGGTGAGGCCAAGTGGTTCGCTTGGGGCTAAAAATAGTCTCTGGGTGCCGGCCACACCTTGGGTCCCCTCCCGAGGTTCGACATAGGGTTTCCAAAGAGGATTCCCTAAACTTCAAGCTTCTTTTTAGGTCTTCTAATCCAGGTATGTGGGTTAAATTTGTGGACTCCTTTATGCCCAAGTATATTCCCTATTTATTGATTTTCAAGCTATAGTAGTTTTATGAACCTGCATGAACTCTCTTTAAATGCTAATATATGATGTATTTTCTATCATATAAGCTATATTAAGTGCAAAATTTTGATATGCTATAAGATTGATGATTTATGATATGAACTTTAAGTTGCCCTACCTAGGGTGTTTGATTGCTTATGGTGGGTGATTTAAGAATATTTTATACTAATGAGTTTTACTACTCCCTCTGTCCCATTTTATGTGGCACCCTTTCCTTTCTGGTCCGACCCAAAAAGAATGTTACCTTACTCAAATTGAAAATAATTTATCTTTAAAATTCCTTTTTTACCCTTAATGAAATGATTATAAACCACACAAATATCTAAGAATGATTTTAGACCACAAGTTTCAAAAGTCTTCCTTCTTTTCTTAAACATCGTGCCAAGTCAAAGGGTGCCACATAAAATGGGACGGAGGGCGTATTATTTATGCATTTTTTTCTCTTGAATTTTATATTTTAAAAATTGTATGCATCCAGCCTACCAAGTTTTAGGCAAAGTTCCCTAATGAAGCTTATTATGAATGATATGGGCCTTCAATAAGAATGTTTATGAAAGTTTTACAAAATGTTACAAAGTATTTTATGAAGCCCTTTTTATGTGTTTTAAAGATGATGAAAGGATAATTTTTACCAAAAATGAACCCTTTTGTGAAAGGACAACTTTTACTAGAAGGGATTTCAAAGTTAAATGAGTTACTCCTTATATGATGATTTTATGTTTAAAGCTTATGAATGTTATGATTATGATTATGGTTATTAAAGTATTTTGTGGGACTTGACTTGGCAGTGAATGGGGCTTGAATTGGAGTTCCATAAGGAAAACTTAGTAGCAACCTCCTATCTCATTAGCTATGTGCTACCTTAGGAACCCTTGTAGGCTAAGACTAGCGGATTTACAACAGCAAAAGTTAAAGTTAAAGATATGCAGGTATAACTTGACAGAGTTCTACCTGGCAAGTAGTCTCCTCGTGCAAACGTAAGGGGTTATGTTGAATTCCATATAGTAGCTCACATGGTCTTAAATGCCAGTTATAGTCTCCTCCCATGTATATATATATATATATATGATGCTTTATGACAATTATGTCATTTCAAATGATATTTTAAAGGATGTTTTCATCATCTCGAGCTTTATATCCTTTTTATGATTATGCATACTGCCTATTATAATATTTGATTTCCTTATTGCATCGTATCCCACATACTCAGTACATTCAAAGTACTAGCGCATATTTTGCCTACATGATATCACCATGTAGGAATTCATGGCTAGTTGTGGGCATTGAAGACTAGTTGATTTGGTGAGTCCTCTAGTTCTGTCACGCACCGGGAGAGTACCCTAGGCGTAACTGGCACTCGGAGACTTTTGCTAGCCCCCAAGCGGACCACCTAGTCTCAATGCCTTCATCAATCAGTTCACTAAGTAGAAGATAACAAAGAAATTAACTATCTATTAGAGGGCAACATGACTATCACCATCACTATCAAAACATAAGCTAAGAATCTCGAAAAGCAATCTCCATACAAAGAAAGAAAGAGGGAAAGAACCCCGACATCAGTCATCGTCAATCTATGTCTACAAAGCCTCTATAACTACTATCTAAGATGGTACCATGACAGGCCATGGCTACCATAATCAAAGAAAATACATCAAGATAAATGAATGATAAATATGTCCTCCGAAAGCAAGGGAGGACTTACCAAGTCTCTGTCTGAAAATCTATAAAACCTCAACAATTAGGCTGCTAAAGTACTCTGTCTACAAAATTTGCATCACAAAACGATGCAGCACCAATGGGGCATTAGTATGTGGAATATACTGTATGTAAAATGGGGAAAAGTAAATAGTATACTATATCATCAGCTCATCAATCACTCATCCTCAACTCAAAGTAGAAAATAGGGCTCTATCACCTCACTATCCATCAAGACGTCAAACAGTCACATCAACTTCAAAGTACTATCATCATGAAACCTATCTAGAAGTTTCTATAATCGACAACAACTACCTATGAGTCAGTGATGGTACAACGAAGAGATGTCATTGCCACATCCATCCAGTACCTTGCAGGGGTATGGGACGAGTCAATTGAGGATCCCAAAAGAAGTCTGACAAGCCCTCTACGAGGCAAAGGAAACATCCGCTTTCACGGTCGAATCCGCTCCTACACTGACCACGTAGTTAATAAGTGTAAGTAGGACTTACTCTTACCCATTTCAGTGTTAATACACCTCCTAGGATTCAACATGCTCATAAGTCTATCAATACATCAAGGACTTCTATCACTTAGCCCCTACGAGTAAGATCACTCAGCTTATCTCATCATCTATTGCCTCAAAGAGTAAGATTATTCCTTCAAAATTAAGGTTTGGGGTCATTAGTCTCTTAAAACACTAATTCAATCAGTTTCAGTCATCAACACCCTCATCTCAGGACTCAGACTCCAACAATCTATACATTCAGACAATTAAGGCTCAAGACATTACTCTTAAGTACATTCTTGAAGTATTAAACAACGGAAATCATGCAATTTAGGTATACAATCACACAATAATGCATACAAACAGTGAATAAAAGTATAATGATCATCAATTTGCGATAATATATAGAAATTAAAGATAATGTTCAAGAAATAAAAATAATGTTCAAGAAATTCTTCAAGAATCACTACTCAAGACCCATCAACTATCAATTGTCAACCAACTACATACATTGGGACACATGGAAGAAAAATTTCATGCTTTGGGTAGCCTTTACATACCTGGATTGAAGAGTTATCAAGCTTCCTTCAAGAACTTTCACCCGAATTTAGAACCCTCCACTCTCTGTGCTTCTTCTCTCAAGAACCCTCACATAGAAAACTTAAAAAAATAATGGGGTTTGAACCCTCAATCACTAATAAATGACTTCTAAAACATGTTTTAAGACTTAAAAACAGGTTGGGAATGACCAAAATACCTTTCCCAAAATATAAAAGAAAAAGTTCAAAATATGTACACTGGTCCGCGATGCGCCAGGGTCATAGACCAGTGTATTTTCGCGATTTTTGTCAAATTTCAATTCCCGTCGAAATTCTTTAAAACAACCAAAGTATCATATCGACCCCCTCCGTATCGTGCCAGGGGTGCGGACAGACACAATCCTGTCATTAATTAGCGAAATTTTGTTTTGCTCTGGTTGCTCTTAAATCGGATCGAGACCATTTTCTGACTTGATTTTTTGCGTTGATCATAAATTCGGTCTCGAATTTCCCATTGAAGCTTTAGAAGACATGCTTTACTCATGATTACGTTTTAGAGGCATTTTGGTAATTTCATGGGATGTTACATCATCTCCCCTTTGAGGTCATTTGTCCTGGAATGATGAGTAAGCATCAAATAGAAACACTAGTAAGCTCAAAACTCACCTTATTCCTCACTCGGAAACTCTCGAACTCTCCGTTTATCCATCACTTACCTATCTCTATCTTAGACTCGGGACTAGACTCAATACATCAAATTCAAGAATAGGACTTTAATAGCGTTGGGTAGGGACTTTACCTTCAACATCATTGTCATTTGGCATGAATAGGTGTAGGTATTTGAGTTTCATCGCTTCCTCAGCTTCTCGATCAAGGATTAGGACTAGAATTCTTTTGTACGATAGACTATCCTTCACTCCATACAATCAACAGGAATTGGTAAGGCAGAATCTCCCAAACACTTCTTTAATATTGACACATGGAACACTGGATGAACTCCATCTAGCTCGGCAGGCAAGTCTAGCTCTTATGAAACCTTCCCAATCCTCCTTACAATCTGGTATGGTCCGATACAACATGGACTTAACTTCTCGTTCTTACCAAACATGGCACCATTCATGGCCGACACCTTCAAGTACACCTAATCATCCACCTCAAACTCCAAGTCTATTATCCTCATGCCTATGTAAGATTTTTGACAACACTGTATTGTCTTCAACCTCTCTTTGATGATTTTCACCTTCTCCATAGACTGGTGGACAAGATCAGGCTTGATCAATTCAGCTTCACCAACCTCAAACCAGCCAATCGAGGATCTACATTTGCTCCCGTATAGTGCCTCACAAGGGGTCATCTGGATGCTGGCATGGTAGCTATTGTTGTACGCAAACTCAATCAATAGTAGGTAGTTGTCCTAATTACCCTTGAAGTCTATGACACAGGCTCTAACATATCCTCCACAATATGGATAATATACTCTACCTGTCCATAGGTCTGGGGGTGAAAAGTTGTTCTCAGATGTACTTTTGTACCCAAACCCTTTTGAAAGGATCTCAAAAATTGAGAGGTGAATTGAGTTCCTCTGTTCGAGATTATAGACAAGGGAACCCCATGCAACCTCATAATCTCTCGAATGTACAGCCGGACATACTACTCAGCTGTATAAGTTATCTTAACTGCTAAGAAGTGGGCTAATTTTGTCATCCTATCAACAATCACGCATATCGAATCATGTTATTTTTGGGATCTTGGTAAACCAGTGATGAAATCCATGTTGATCTTCTCCCACTTCCACTCAGGAATTTCAAAGTTCTGGGCCAGTCCACACGGTCTCGGATGTTCAACCTTAACCTATTGACAATTGGGTCATTTAGAGACGGATTCAGCAATGTACCTCTTTATTCCATTCCACCAATAGACTTCCCTCAAGTCGTGGTACATCTTGGTAGAACCAGGATGGATGGAATACCTGGAGTTATAAGCTTCCGCTATAATCCTTTCTCGAACACCATCAACATCGGGCACACACAGTCTGCCCTGGTATCTCAACACCCCAACTGCCCCTTTGGAGAAAACCATCACCTTCTGCTTGTGAATTACTTCTTTCAATTAAAATAGTATAGGGTCTTCGTCTTGCTTCTCCTTTACTTCTAACACTAAGGATGAAGCAGACCCATCTTGAATATTGACCCTGCCCGTATTATTTTCCTCGAGTTGTACTCCCAATAGAGCCAATCTATGAACTTCCTTAGCTAGTTCTCTATTTCCTTACTCTACATGGGTAGTGCTACCCATAGACATCCTGCTAAGAGCATCGCAACAATATTAGCCTTACAAGGGTGGTAGAGAATGCTCATATCATAATCCTTGAGCAACTCCAGCCATCTCATCTGACACAGGTTGAGCTCTTTCTGGCTGAACACGTACTACAAGCCCTTTAGGTCCGTGACCATCTACATGCACTCCATACAAATAGTGATGCCAGATCTTAAGTACGAATACCTCCCCTGCCAACTCGAGATCATGAGTCAAATAGTTCTTCTCATAGATCTTAAGTTGTCCAGAAGCATAAGCTATCACCTTCCCTCTCTACATAAGCACACAGCCTAATACAACTCTTGATGCATCATAGTATATCACGAAGTCTCCTGTCCCCTCAGGCAAAGTCAACACTGGGGTTATAGTCAATCTAGTCTTCAGCTCTTCGAAACTCTTTTCACATTCCTCAAACCACTGAAACTTGGCTTTCTTCTAAGGTTAGCCTAGTCAATGGGGCAAGGAAGAAAAGCCCTCAACAAATCTGCGGTGGTAGCCTGCCACCCTAAAAAGCTTCTTATTTCTGTAGAAGAAGTCAGTCTATGCCAGTTCTTAACTATTTCAATCTTCTAAGTATCCACCCGAATACCATCTCCCGAAATAACATGGTCTAAAAAAGCCACTGACTTGAGCCAAAGCTCACACTTTGAGAATTTTGTATACAATTCATGGTCTTTGAGCGTTTGTAAAACCAATCTAAGGCGATTAGCATGCTCTTCTTTATCCTTAGAATATACCAGAATATCATCAATAAACACAATCATGAACACATCAAGATACAGTCTGAAAACCCTGTTCATCAAGTCCATGAAAGCTGAAAGTGCATTTGCCAACCCGAAGGACATGACTAAGAACTCAAAGTGGCCATACCGTGTCCTAAAGGCTGTCGTTGGGATATTACTTTCCCTCACCTTCAACTGATGATAACCTAATCTGAGGTCTATCTTGGAAAAAAAGTAGCACCCTGATGTTGGTCAAATAGATCATCTATCCTGGGAAGAGGATATTTTTTCTTTGTGGTGACCATGTTCAACTGTCGGTAGTCTATACACATTCTAAGAGACCCATATTTCTTATGCACGAATAGGACAAGAGCACCCCAAGGTGAGATACTAGGCCTTATGAAACCTTTCTCTAACAAGTCTTTCAATTGCTCTTTCAATTCTTTCCACTCTAGAGGGGCTATTCTATTGGGTGGAATTGAGATAGGTTTGATCTCAGGAAGAACATCAATCTTAAATTCTTTCAACTCTGCGGGGGCAATTCTATAAGGTGGAATTGAAATGGGTTTCATCTCGGGAAGAACGTCAATCCCAAAGACAATCTCCCTATCAGGAGGAAATCATGGTAGGTCATCAAGAAACACCTCAGGATTCAACATCATCAGACTTAACTCACACTAGGTGGTAAATGCAAGCCTTAGAGATCAACTTTCTGGCTCTAAGATAAGAGATAAATTTGCCCTTAGGGGCAACAGAACTCCCTTTCTACTCTAAGACAGGCTCATTAGGAAATTGGAACTTAACAATCCAGGTTCTATAGTCGACAGAAGCATAATAGGCATGAAGCCAATCCATGTCCATTATCACATCAAAGTCAACCATCTCCAACTCTACCAAGTCAACTAAGGTGTCTCTATGATAAATAGACATACACAATCCTTGTAGACTCTCTCAGCTAAGATAGACTCACCAGTAAGAGTAGAAACAACAAAAAGTTCAAGCAAACACTCTGAAATAATCCCAAACTTACTAGTCACATAAGGGGTCACAAAAGATAAGGTGGCACCCGGATCAAGTAATGCATAACAATCAAAGGTAAAGACTTGAAGCATACCCGTGACAATATCTGGTGTACCCTTCTTATCCTGTCGATTACCCATAGCATAAAGGTGGTTCATCCTGCCTCCTGTACCAGTAGTAGTACCCCTCTGTTGGTTGCTCGCTGGGGGTGTTGTGGAAGACTGAGCTCTGCTGCTCCCTTTACCTCGCCTTTTCTTTGGTCACTCAAAATTGAAGTGCCTAGCCTTTCCACATGAATGGCAAATATCTCTTCCCACATGGCACTCTCCCAGATGAAGCTTTGTGCACTTGTCCTACGGTGGCTTTCCCCTCGTGCCTTGACCTTGGGTCACACTGGCCTGAGACTGAGCACCCGGAGCCCTGAAATTTGGGTAACCCTAGGATTTCTGATCATACTTGTTTGGCTACATAGGCGCACTTGCTACAGATGGTGAAGGGTGGGATGATCTCCTCTGAAAGTAGGACTTGTCACCCTTATTCTGTCTCTGCGGGCTAGGCTCATGTCCCGCTGACTTTGCCTTTCGATTCATCTACACTTCTCTATGTTTCTTCTTGTCCTCCTCTGTCTACTAGGCATACATCATAATTCCAGAGATGTCTATGCCCAAGATTAGCAAAGCTGGCATACACTCTTTCTGCACATGTTTGCTCAGACCAGACACAAATTTCCTCATCCTTGCCCTCATGTCTTGCACCATCTCCGGAGCATACCTGGATAGCTGAATAAACTTAAGACTATACTCCTTCGCAGTCATCCCTCCCTGCTTTAGATTTAAAAATTCATCCACTTTCGCCTCCCTCAACTCTTGAGGAAAGAAGCGGTCAAGGAACGTTGTCTCAAATTCCTCCCATGTTGTAGGCTCTGCATTCTCACCTCTACTCTCCTCCCACTAACTGTACCACACATTAGCAACATCCTTCAGCTAGTAGGAGGCAATCTTAACTCTCTTAATCTCATTAGCATGCATCACCTTTAGAACCTTATACATCTCATCAATGAATATTTGCGGGTCTTCTTCTACTTTCGATCTCGTATACACTGGCGAGTTCATCCTCAAGAAGTCTCTAAGTCTGGTGGCAGCTGAGGGCTCCCGTTAGCTAGAATTAGGAGCTTGAGGGCCTTGGGTATTACCCTAGGAGGCTACGAACTGAGTCAGCATGGTGATGGCTCCCCTAAACTTTGCCTCGGTAGTGAGAGCTGGCTAGGGCTAAGCAGGGGGCGCCTATGGGACCTCAGCAGTCCTAGCAGGGAGTCCCCTTCTTCTCGCCTCCATCTGAACTGGGGCCTCAGGTTAGGTATTCACAGCAACTGGGGCTGCAGCATCTCTCTAAGTGGTTGTTCTCTTTGGCAGCATTTTCTATAAATGTATAATGCACGAGTTAAGATGAAATTTCCATAGAGTAAAACTCTATTGCATGAATTCAGATCAACAAAGAAGGGTAACTCTTTCTAATATCCTATAGCCTCCTACATATGAAGGGTGGTGAACAACATACCCATAAATAAGACTCTACTAGTCATGGCTTCATAGGCTCCCTAGGACACTTGAACTCTGGGCTCTGAAACCAAGTTTGTCATGCCCTAGGAGTGTACCCTAGGCGTAACTGGCACTCGGAGACTATTGCTAGCCCCCAAGCGGACCACCTAGTCTCATCACCTTCGTCAATCAGTTCATTCAGTGGAAGACATAAAGAAATTAACTATCTATTAGAGGGCTGCATGACTATGACCATCACTATTAAAACATAAGCTAAGAATCTCGAAAAGCAATCTCCAAACAAAGAAAGAAAGAGGGGAAAGAACCCCGACATCAGCCATTATCAACCTATGTCTATAAAGCCTCTATAACTAATGTCTAAGATGGTATCATGATAGGCCATGGCTACCACAATCAAAGAAAATATATCAAGATAAATGAATGATAAATATGTCCCCCGAAAGTAAGGGAGGACTCACGAAGTCTCTATCCGGAAATCCATGAAACCTCAACGATTAGGCTGCTAAAGCCCTCTATCTACAAAATCTGTATCATAAAATGATGCAACACCAAAGTGGCATTAGTACGTGGAATTTACTATATGTAAAATTGGCAAAAGTAAACAATATACAATATCATCAGCTCATCAATCACTCATCCTCAACCCAAAGTAGGAAATAGGGCTCTATCGCCTCACTATTCATCAAGATGTCAAACAGTCACATCCACTTCAGAGTACTATCATCATGAAACCTATCTGGGAGTTTCTATAACTGACAACCACTACCTATGAGCCAGTGATGGTACAACAAAGAGATGTCGTTGCCACATCCATCCAATACCTTATCGAGGTATGGGACGAGTCTATTGGGGATTCCAAAAGAAGTCTATCAAGCCCTCTACGGGGCAAAGGAAACATTCGTTTTCACAGTCCACTCCTCTCCTACAATGGCCACGTAGTTAATGAGTGCGAGTGGGACTCACTCTTACCCATTTCGGTGCTAATACTCCTCTCAAGACTCAACATGCTCATAAGTCTATCAATACACCAAGATTTCCATCACTCAGCCCCTACGTGCAAGATCACTTAGCTCATCTCATCATCTATCACCTCAAAGAGTAAGATTATTCCTTCAAAACTAAGGTACGATATCATTAGTCTCTAAGAACACAAATTCAATTAGTTTCAGTCATCAACACCCTCATCTCAGGACTCAGACTCCAACAATCTACACATTCAAACAATCAAGGCTCTAGACATTACCCTTAAGTTCATTCTTGAAGTATTAAACAAGGGAAATCATGCAATTTAGGTATACAATGAACAATAATTACATGCTCTGGGTAGCCTTTACATACCTGGGTTGAAGAGTTATCAAGCTTCCCTCAAGAACTTGAACCTGGACTGAAACCCTCAACCCTTTCCCCTTCTCCTCTCTTAGAAAGTATATTTAAACTTAAGAAAAAGAAGGGTTTTGAACCCTAAATCGATATTACCCGAATTTAGAACCCTCCACTCTTTGTGCTTCTTCTCTCAGGAACCCTCACGTAGAAAACTTTAAAAAAATAATGGGTTTTGAACCCTCAATCGCTAATAAATGACCTCTAAAACATGTTTTAAGACTTAAAAATAGGTTAGAAATGATCAAAATACCATTTCCTAAATTTAAAAGAAAATATTCAAAATATGTACACTGGTCGTGCCAGGGGCGCGGACCAGTGTATTTTTGCGATTTTCATTAGATTTCAATTCTCATCAAAATTCTTTTGAAAAACTAAAGTGTGACTATGCACCCCCTCAGCGTTGCGCTAGGGGTGCGGACAGACAATGTCCTGACATTAATTAGCGAAAATTATTTTTCGCTCTGGTTGCTATTAAATCAGGTCGAGACCATTTTCTGACTCAATTTCTCGCGCTGATCGCAAATCTGGTCACAAATTTCCCAGATCTTAAGTGTGAATAGCTCCCCTACCAACTCGAGATCATGAGTCAAATAGTTCTTCTCATGGATCTGATCGCAAATCTGGTCACAAATTTCCCATCGAAGCTTTGGAAGATGTGTTGTGCGCATGATTATGTTTTAGGGGCATTTTGGTAATTTCATGGGGTGTTACATCATCTCCCTCTTGGGATTATTTGTCCTTGAATGATGAGTAAGAGTCAAATAGAAATACGAGTAACCTCAAAACTCATCTCATTCCTCACTCGAAAACACTCAAACTCTCCACTATTCATCACCTATCTATCTCTGTCTTAGACTCGGGAACTAGACTCAATATATCAAATTCAAGAATAGAACTTTATTAGCGTTAAGGGTAGGGATTTTACATTCAACATCATCGTCATTTGGCACGAATAGGTGTGGGTATTTATGTTTCATCGCTTCCTCAGCTTCTCACGTAGATTCCTCAACAAATTGATTCCTCCATAGAACTTTGACGGAGGCTATCTCTTTATTCCTCAGCTTATGAACTTGTCGATCAAGGATTTGGACTAGAATTTCTTTGTAAGATAGACTATCCTTCACTCCCGTACTCTCAACAGGAATTGATAAGGCAGGATCTCCCAAACACTTCTTTAACATTGACACATGAAACACAGGGTGAACTCCATCTAGCTCGGAAGGCAAGTCTAGCTCGTAAGTGACCTTCCCAAACCTTCTCATAATCTGGTATGGTCCGATATAATGTGAACTCAACTTTTCTTAATTACCAAACCTCATAACACCCTTCATGGGCAACACCTTCAAGTACACCTAATCATCCACCTCAAACTCCAAGTCTCTTCTCTTCACGTCCATGTAAGACTTTTGATGACTATATATTGTCTTCAACCTCTCTTTGATGACCTTCACCTTCTCCATAGACTGGTGGACAAAATTAGACCTGATCAATTCAGCTTTACCAACATTGAACCAGCCAATTGAGGATCTATATTTCCTCTCATATAGTGCCTCACAAGGGGCCATCTGGATGCTAGCATGGTAGCTATTGTTGTACGCAAACCCAATCAATGGTAGGTGGTTGTCCCAATTACCCTTGAAGTCTATGATGTAGGCTCTCAACATATCCTCCATGGTCTAGTTAGTACGTTCTGCCTGTCCATCGATCTAGAGGTGAAAAGTTGTGCTCAGATATACTTTCGTACCCAATCCCTTCTGAAAGGATCTCCAAAATTGAGAGGTGAATTAAGTTCCTCTATCTGAGATGATAGACAAAGGAACCCCATGCAACCTCATAATCACTCGAATGTATAGTTGGGCATACTCCTCAGCCGTATAAGTTATCTTGACTTCCAAGTTATCTTGACTTCCAAGAAGTGGGCCGATTTTGTCATCCTATCAATAGTTACCCATATCGAACCATGCTATTTTTAGGATCTTGGTAAACTATTGATGAAATCCAAGTTGATCTTCTCCCACTTCCACTCAGGAATTTCAAAGTTCTAGGCCAGTCCACATGGTCTCTGATGTTCAACCTTAACCTGTTGACAATTATGGCATTTAGAGACGAATTCAACAATGTCCCTCTTTATTCCATTATACCAATAGGCTTCCCTCAAGTCGTGGTACATCTTGTTAGAACCAGGATGGATGGAAAGTCTGGAGCTATGAGCTTCAGCCATGATCCAGCTTCGAACACCATCAACATTGAGCACACACAGTCTGCCCTCGTATCTTAACACCCTATCTCCCCCTTTAGAGAAAACCATCACCTTCTGCTTGTGAACTGCTTCTTTCAATTGGAACAAGACAGGGTTTTGGTCTTGCTTCTCCTTTACTTCTGACACTAAGGATGAAGTAGACCCATCTTGAACATTGACCTCGCCCTCATTGTTTTCCTTGAGTTGCACTCCCAATGGAAGCAATCTATGAACTTCCTTTGGCTAGTTCTCTCTTTCCTTCCTCTACATGGGCAGTGCTACCCATAGACATCCTGCTAAGAGCATCAGCAACAATGTTACCCTTACCTTGGTGGTATAGAATGCTTATATCATAATCTTTTAGTAACTCCAGCCATCTCATCTGATGCAGGTTGAGCTCTTTCTAGTTGAACACGTACTACAAGCTCTTGTGGTCCGTGAATACATCCACATGCACTCCATACAAATAGTGACACTAGATCTTAAGTGTGAATAGCTCCCCTACCAACTCGAGATCATGAGTCAGGTAGTTCTTCTCATGGATGTTAAGTTGTCTGGAAGCATAAGTTATCACCTTCCCTCTCTGTATAAGAACACAAACCCAATCCAACTCTTAATGCATCACAGTATATCACGAACTCTCCCGTCCCGTTAGGCAAAGTCAACACTGGGACTGTAGTCGATCTAGTCTTCAGCTCTTGGAAACTCTTTTCACATTCCTCAAACCATTGAAACTTGGCTTTCTTCTGAGTCAGCCTAGTCGATGGGGCTGACAAGGAAGAGAAGCCTTCAATAAATCTATGGTAGTAGCCTACCAAATCCAAAAAGCTTCTTATTTCTGTCGAAGAATTCGGTCTAGGCCAGTTCTTAGCCGTTTCAATCTTTTGAGCATCCACCCGAATACCATCTCCCAAAATAATATGACCCAATAAAGCAACTGACTTGAGCCAAAACTTACACTTTGAGAATTTTTGCATACAACTCATGGTCAATTCCCGTTGAAATTATTTAAAAAAACTAAAGTGACACTCCGCGCCCCCTCCGCGTTGCACCAGGGATGCGAACAGACACTGTCTCGATATTAATTAGCAAAAATTATTTTTCGCTTCGGTTGCTCTTAAATCGTTTCGAGACCATTTTCTAACTCGATTTTTTGTGCTGATCGCAAATCCGATCTCAGATTTTCCATCGAAGCTTTGAAAGCGCGTTGTGCACATGATTACATTTTATGGGCATGTCGATAATTTAATGGGGTGTTACAAGTTCGAGGATGACATCCATTTTCCTTTCAAGCTATGGTTTACTTAGGTTGTATTTCTTTTTCTACTTATACTTGAGGGTAAGCTTTGAATCAATCTTAACCCCTGCCAATTCTTTTATTAGAAGGTAATGTTGGATGAAATGTATGAAGGCTTATGTTTGTTTTTCCCCTTATGGAGATTTTGATGATTGTCCCTTAGTCCTGTTTTTTCATTTATATTTATTTTAGTTATGTTCAAATATCTATGAATGTTTGATGAATGCTAAGATGCTTGGGTGAGCTGACTTCAAGTTCCTCATTTGTGGTGTTACGATTAGTCCCTAGACTTAGATTATGACACTTATATATGCAATATAATAATCAATATTATAAGTCACAACTCATTGTATTCACACCTTCATAACTTGTAAGGTAGGTATAATAATCAAGTAAATCAATTCAATCATAAGAATAGTCCATCTTCCTAGCTTGCATGAAATATCGGTATAACTTGTCAACTTGTATAAAAATAGGATAATGATGATTATAATCATACTTGAATACTTGAAATTTTATTCATAAATCATAACTTGGAATAAAAATTAGGACGAAACATGGGTTTATACTTTATAGTCAATTGAATTTGAAATCATAAGATCAAGTAAGCCCTAAATAGCATGTAGATGAAATTTAATTGGAAATCATGCAATTCATGTAAATTGTAGTCATTCATATGTAATTGAGTACATTAATCAAGTAATTGTCATAATACATGCAATTAAAGTAAAATTATAAAAACCCACAAGTTTGTGCTTGAAACATGAAAAATAGTAGAGTTTGATTTGGATGGATGAAATTATTCCATGGATGAAGACCCACATACCTAGATGGAGAACCTTTAGAAATTCTGAAGAAATTGACCTTGGAGAACCTCTAGAAATTTTGAAGAGATTGACCTTATTCCTTGAAGAACTTGAAACCCTACTTGCTTCAATGGTGGATCCTTGAGAGAGAAAGCTCTTAGAAGATTTTAGGAGAATTTTGGTATTGAATGAGAGTGAATATAGTTTAATTGGATTTAAGGTGCATAGGGATAGTTATAGGGTCAAAAAAATGTAGTTTAGAGCAATGGTTGATGCAGGATTTTTCTTCAAAAGGTTCTAAATATAAAGAAGTTAATACATGAAAATAACAGGATGAAAAGTAAAATGAGGCCTCCGCTAAATTTTAACCCACCATATTATACCTTTTTAGCATTTCTTTTCATTTTTTTGTCTGCACCATCGAATTTTTCTTAAAAATTTATTACTATGAATTTTTTAACACTTACTTTGCAGAATCCAATTTATTTTAATTTTTTTTAATCTTTTCTTTCAAATTAATACTCCCCCAAAAGAATACTAAATCCTTTAAAAAGTGTAGAGTGATTTATTAATACTATAATACATATTTCGTACTCCACAACAATTAAAAAAAAGTACTGAACAACCTCAATGTAAATATGTCGATGAAAATAGAGCTGGAAAAAAAGAGTTATGTAACAGGATAAAGTAAATTGTAAAAATTGACAAAATACAATAGTCTTGTATATGTAAAAATAATTAAATATAAAAAATTTAAACAATCTTGACATAGAACGTATAAAGAGAGATATGCGAAATATTTTTCATTTCATATATGTAAAAAAATTTATACATGATATTCCAGAGTCAATGTTCATACTTGAGAAATTTTAAAAAAAAAAAAAAAGACTAACAATTAAGTACTCCCTCTGTTCCAATTTATGGGTCACCTTTTGAATTTGGTTATTAAAATGAGTTTTTCTTTTACCATAATTTTTCACATATCTTAAATTATTAATTATTGAGAGTGGAAGTATTTTTTTACATAATTTTCAAATATATGAAAAAAAAATTGAAAAATTCATATCTAAATTTATGATCAAAATTAAATTGTCTGACTTTTAAAAATTTGAAAATACTACATAAATTAAAATAAAAATTTAAATGATATCACATAAATTAAAATAAATGAAGTAATTATAATACATATAAATGAATTAATTAAAATAAAAATTACAGTAAATAATTTTCAATTGCTCATTTAAAGGAGAATGAAAAAGAACATAGTCAATTACCCATTAAAATGAAAAGAAAAAAAAAGAGTGAAAAATGACAAACAAAGCCCGTTAGTTAAAAAAAATAAAATGAAAGAGGAGAGCGAAAGTTAAAAAAATAAAATGAAAAGGGAGAGAGAAAGGAAAAATATTTTTTTTAAATGAAAAGGGAGAGAGAAAGGAAAAAATATTTATATAATGTCAATAGGAATTGAATCCACAACCTCAGCACTAAGTTGAACCCTCTAAACTGCTAATCTAATCTTGACAATTGTGCTCAATGGATTCATTTAGATAATATTTACATGTATAGTTCAGATTTAATCATATATATATATATGTATATTGAACCCTCTGAACTGCTAATCTAATCTTGACAATTGTGTTCAATGGGTTCATTTAGATAATATTTACATGTATAGTTCAAACTTAATCATATATATATATATATATTGAACCCTCTGAACTGTTAATCTAATCTTGACAATTGTGCTCAATGGGTTCATTTAGATAATATTTACATATATAATTCAGATTTAATCATATATATATATATATATATATATATACAATGTAATTTTCTAGCCTATGAGGTTTGGATGAACCCCTGGCTCCCATGTAGATCCGCCCATGGTTTAGAGGCTGAGTGGGCAAGAAATGACTAAAAACACCTTCATTAAAAAACTATCAAACCCAATCCACGAGTCTAGTCTATGGTCAATCTATTGGCTCATGGATCAAGAGTTTCGTCCTTGTTACACTTTTGATCCGCTGAATTGGTCTTTGAACCCCATCTACAGATATCCATCTATGGTCCATCTTCCGTTCACGGATCGTAGACACCCCCGCTAAAATTGTTACAGACTTAAAAATATTTTACCTCTCAAGTCCCAAACCACGAGACCAATTACGACTGATAAAATAGACTACAATCCGTAAAAATCTCTCATAATTCCCAACCATACTTGAGTCAAATTTTCAACTCTTAGAACCTCATTTGCGATCCCTATTCACGGCCCGTAATTCCATGTATGGCCTGTATTCCGGCCTTGAAGTAACGCAAGAATGGGAAATCATATAAGCACACAGAAACTACACATGCATTGTTTTAGCATCTCCAAAACCGAAAAAATTAAACGCCTTTAAACAATAAGAGAGAAGGTTAGGAGCCAAAAGAGGAAGTACAATATCAACAATTAACAAAAATGTTATTAATCAACTAGTCTTTGTTTACAAATTTATGAAAGTATACTCCAACCTAAACAAATAGCTTTACATATATATCCAACCGTTGTATTACAAAGCCATTTCATCTCATCAAGTCCTAACAAGATGCAAAATGTCTTTCAGGACAATTTTCATAACCACACTGACTTGGGGAAAGAAACTACACAAAAACCTGTCTGTATCCACGCAAGAACTCTTCCATTGTCTCAAGACTGTAAATAAAGGATTCAAAGGGCAGAGAAAACAACAATGAGTGCCCAAAATTGATCCCAACAACTAAAAGGAAAAAAAACCATGCCCAATTCAATCAATTAGGAAGTATACACGTACCTTGTTAGCAATGTTGTTAGAAAGCCAATCAAGACCCTCATAGAGCCCCTCTCCAGATGTTGCACAAGTGCTTTGAATGTACCTGAAAGCACCCGAGACAAAAATTTAGTTACTTCAAAAAGTATGGAAAGTTGTCGTAACTGCTAGCTTGGTGCCCACCAGTGACGCTGCCTTAGAGAGTGCAGTCCAAGCTTATCAGTTATTTCGGTAGCATTCATTGCATTGGGAAGATCTTGTTTGTTAGCAAAAACAAGAAGCACTGCATCCCGAAGCTCATCCTGTAACAGAGAGTAATGACTATTAAACTCCACAGGTCAGCCAGTAAAGTCCAACTTAAGTATAGAATCCTTTTACTTTGTCGTCTAAAATTTAATGAATGCAGCTATGAGAAGCATGAGCTATTGGCAGCAAAGGCATTTGGATGCTGTTATTTTCACATAAAAGCTCCCTGCTCCTACTCACCCTTCACTATTTTGTGTTCTTTTCCTAATAAGGACACACTGACCAGTGCAAACATAAAGTGAAGTATTGCAACTTCTCTAACAGTTTGATTAAATGACAAGCAGAAGAAAAAATCTCCTCTTTAACCTATTCTAGAACTCTTCCAGGTACTTCAACTAATGGCTAAATCATAAATAATCAACTGTCACATTCAATAATGGATCAAAGAAGATGAACTGTTTCCATTATGAGATCCATCTTACTAACAATAACATCCTAAATATAACATATCAAAGACAGAGAGACAAAAGGATTGGTCCATATGACAAACTCTATTTGTTCAAGAAAACAACGATATACCCTCCCCCTAGTACTTCTTCAGTCTACCTCTACCCCTCCGTGTAACCCCTAAATCCAACCTCTCGCACCTCCTAACAGAAGCATCGGTACTTCTTTTCTGCACATGTCTAAACCATCGCAGTCTCGCTTCCCCCATCTTGTTAGCCATAGGGGCCACCTCTAACTTTTCCCAAATGATCTCATTCATAATATCACTCTTGGTATGTCCACACATCCATCACAACATTCTCATCTCGCAACCTGCATCTTTTGAATATGTGAGTTTTTAATTGACCAGCACTCCACCCCATATAGCAAAGACGGTCTAACCACCATTTTGTAAAATTTGTCTTTAAGTTTAAGTAGTATCTTTTTATCACACAATACTCCAGAGGCAAGCCTCTATTTCGTCCATGCTACCCCAATACGATGTATGACATCATCGTCGATATCGCCACTACTCTGGATGATGGACCCCAGATACTTAAAGTTATCTCTCTTGGGCATAGGTTGAGTGGCAAGCCTCACATCAATGTCTGCTTTATCCCTCGCAACACTGAAATTGCACTCTAAGTATTCTGTTTTGGTTATACTCAATTTGATGTTCAATAAAAAAGGTTACAATTCAGAATCACCAAAACATCATCTTTGGCTCCACTTGAAACTCCACAAATTGAATTGATTTAGGTATAACCAATACCATCAAGAGTTATCCAGTTTTCTTTTACTTTGTACCAAACACAGATCTTTTATCTTCATTCAAGCTGGAAACTCACTGACAGTATTGTTGACTGTACCTCCATCCTGGTTATAGAAATTTATAACATAACGTGCATTATTCGTGTAATAGTACCAAACTTTTGGCATACTTTTAAATGCTGAATAGAGTAAAGTTTATATCTAACAAAATTAACTCCCTCTAAATGGCAATTACTTTAGCTCAAGGCAAATGAGATTAAAAAATTACCAAATTAAGATTTTGAACTTGGACTAATTAAAATAAAGAAGGTAAAATAACGCACATTAGCCAGAATTCATTTCAAAATCACAATTTGCGAATAATCTCAAGGCTCCATTTTGGAACTCTGAATTGCATCAAATTAAAATATATCCAAGTTTTTTTTGAAAATGAAATTATATCCAAGATTTATGTCAGGGATGAAAAGGATTTAGTTTTTCTCATCCATAGTTTTGATTTATCATTTCGTAATTTTTAGTCCATGTTCAGGGATTTTCAGAAAATTAAGAGTCATCATTTCGTAATTTTTAATAAGAAGAAAAAGAGGAAGCATAGTTCGTTTCATAGTTTTAAAATTGCTAAGGAAGCTTTCTCTAACAAGATTGAAAGAAAAAGGTACTTCCTATGTTTCAATTTATATGGGTAGTGTGTCTCGGCATGAAGAATTTAAGAAAGAGAGACTTTTGTGCACATACTATGTCATAACCACAAGTGGTTATCACTCTTGAAGAAAACAACTGTCGCAAATGCTTGAGCAGTAGTTTCAATGGTTTGGGCATCAGCTTTGAAGAGCTAATTAGTACACAGTGCAGATTTCAGTACTATTCACTTAAAATAGTCACTTTTGTTTTTTGCAATGCACTTAAAGCTTTAGAAGCTGAATCTCACTTCCAGGAAAAAAAAATAGCAATCAAAAAGGTGTGAGAATTATTACCTCATTTAACATCCTATGCAACTCATCTCTTGCCTCCACAACACGGTCTCTGTCATTGCTATCAACCACGAAAATGAGACCCTGAGTGTTCTGGAAATAGTGCCTCCATAATGGACGAATCTGCGAAAAGACAAAGAAAGTGGCTATGCATTAAGCAGTTGAATCAAAAGCCTCATTTTACGAGGCACATGAGTCGAGGAAAGGGGAAAGGTAAGAGCAGCAAAGAAAAGATAATACTTACTCCCCGTTTATCACAAACAAATACCCAACTCTTATGTTAATTTATATTCTTTAGACACTAAAAACATCTTTACCTTGTCCTGACCCCCGACATCCCAAACAGTGAAGCTGATGTTCTTGTACTCAACAGTCTCCACATTGAAACCTGCAAATTATCAATTATTATTGACAGCAGTCCATGCAAATTATCAATTATTATTGACAGCAGATCCAAGAAGTGATAGCATAGGTATACAATTAAAGAGTTGAGAGTAAGTATACAATTAAAGAGTTGAGAGTAGGCTAAAACTGGGCTGATTATCTATTCACAGCAACACTTTCAACGAGGTTGCGAAAGCAAGAGCATAGAAGAAACAGAACATACTTCCTTTCTTTAGTTCATTAAAAAAGGCTCTCTTTCGGGTGTATTTACAGAAAAGTTTTCTAAAAACTACAAACAAATATGCTCATCTTAAAACCAAAAAATTGGTTTCGAAAAGCATAAATAATTTCCTACTTAATTAATCTCTCCATCACATTGGAGTGGCATGGATGAAATGGAGGATTTCCTCTGGAGTCTTGTGTGATAAGAAGGTACCTTCTAAACTTAAAGGTATGTTCTACAGAACGGTGACTCAACCATCACTGTTGTATGGGGCAGAGTGCTAGCCAATCAAGAAGTCTCATATTCAGAAGATGCATGTTGCAAAGATGAGAATGTTGAGATAGATGTGTGGACATACTAGAAGCAATAAGATAAGGAATGACTTTATTTGGTAAATACCAAAAAATAAGAGATTTAGTATTCAACACAATAGAAGAAACCAGGGAACAATCTATAAAATGTGAAATAGCCATAGCTAGGAATGCAGAACAACAACCGTGGAATTTGGAATGTTGAAACAACTAATTGCTTAAGTAAGAAAAAAGAAGACGATACTCCAACAGGCAATCGTCTGCATTCATAGAAAGAAAAGAAAAAAAGCTTAGAAAGAGGAAGACTATTCTCCGAAAATCCCCTCTACTACAGCTAAAGAGGGGATTTTCCACATAGATAAACAGAGGGAAGAACATTCTACGAAAAGAACTGCTGCAGGGCGTAGAGTTACTAGAGTTACAAGTAGGCAACAGCAGCAGCAAACTAAGTGCTACTCAGCTGACTAGGCAGAGCAGCACTTAGACACTTGGAAAGAAAAGCTGCGAAAAAGGACTCCTCAAAACTCAAAAGAAGAGGACCAAGGGAAAGTGATAGCAAACAAACACACAAGGTTCAAAGAAAGGGTATAACAAAACAAAAAAAAAACAATGAAAAAAATGGAAACGGGAAACAAAAAAGGAAACGACATGACAAGAAAAGAAGATATTGAAAGAAGAGATAAGAGAGCACTTAACGAAGAAACGAAAGGGAATGCCGGAACAGAGCAAACAAACGAAATGGCTAGAAGTACCTTACGACCATTTATAATGCTCACGTTAATACACGCGGAAATTAGAATAATTAAAAAAACCGAGATCATACAGAGAATCACTCAACTCTTTGAATGTGAAGCAGTTGTTTTAGCAACGGAGAAACACGAAGAAAAAGGAACTCACTACCATATAGGCATATTGGCAAATGATGCATCTAAAAACACAGTAAGAAATAAAATTAGGAAAGAATTATCGGAATGGGAAGGAAGAAGTATTGACATAAGCTTACATAAGGGGTGGGAATCCATATGTAAGTATATTCTTAAAGAAGATAAAGAACTAATACTTTGGGGAGAATTAGATCTATAACAAATACAAAAGGATAGCATGGGCACAAGAAAATCATAAAGAGGCAAATTCTCAAATAAACAATCGCTTCAAAAGACCAATAAAAACTAAACAATTATTCATCTATGGAGAGCCAAGCACGCAAAAAACACTACTTTTACACTTCTTGGCAAAAGTTCTCAAAATATACTTTGCTAGTGCCAGAAGAAATGACTTTGCCAGAGCAAACGATTATTATGATTTATGGGCCTTCGATGAATTTCATGAACACAGCGAGCAAAGCCCATATGGGGGAGAAATCGTAGGATCCACCGAAGAGGAATCCTCCTTTGTTAATAATTTACTCAAAGTATTTGACGGGCAGGAATGCAGACTCGATTCAAAATACTCAAAAGGTATTGAAAAAAAAAAAGAAATGTACCCATTATCATGGTAGCAAACAAGCAAAAAATCAAGTTTAATTCCTAGCACCAGAAATTTTAGGGTCAATGGAAAAAATGATTCCAACAGTTAGATCATTCTTTAATATATATATTCTCTATTTTTAATTGCTGTTGGAATCAAGTTTTCCATTGACCCTAAAACTTCTGGTGCCAGGAATTAAACTTGATTTTTTAGTCAAATGACCCGGCCTCCCCTGGCTTTTCCACCGTCCGGGCTCCCTTTCCTCCCTATGGTATGCTCCCCCGGTGCAGGCCTACCACGCTTCGCGCCTGCGGCGTTTTCGCCAGACGGTCTTTGCCAGTAAAAAATCAAGTTTAATTCTTGGCACCAGAAATTTTAGGGTCAATGGAGAAAATGATTCCAACAGCAATTAGAAATAGAGAATATATATATTAAAGAAAGATCTAACTGTTGGAATCATTTTTTCCATTAACCCTAAAATTTCTGGTGCCAGGAATTAAACTTAAAAATCAAGTTTAACTCCTGGTACCAGAAATTTTAGGGTCAATGGAAAAAATGATTCCAACAGCAATTAGAAATAGAGAATATATATATATATATTAAAGAAAGATCTGATGTTTAATTCCTGGCACCAGAAATTTTAGGGTCAATGGAAAAAATGATTCCAACAGCAATTAGAAATAGAGAATATATATATATATATTAAAGAAAGATCTGATGTTTAATTCCTGGCACCAGAAATTTTAGGGTCAATGGAAAAAATGATTCCAACAGCAATTAGAAATAGAGAATATATATATTAAAGAAAGATCTGATGTTTAATTCCTGGCACCAGAAATTTTAGGGTCAATGGAAAAAATGATTCCAACAGCAATTAGAAATAGAGAATATATATATTAAAGAAAGATCTAACTGTTGGAATCATTTTTTCCATTGACCCTAAAATTTATGGTGCCAGGAATGAGGAAAGCGAGATCGAGATGATTTGGGCATATGCAGAGGAGGTGCGACGACACCTCGATGGGGAGGTGCAAGAGGCTGGTGGTAGGGGATATGCGGAGGGGTAAGGGTAGGCCAAAAGAGTATTGGGAAAAGATGATTGGACAGAACATGACAGAACTTCATATTAGGACATGATTTTAAATAGGAAGGAGTGGAGGTCGTGTATTAGGATAGAAGGGTAGTAAGGATAGAATGGTGTTTTGTGTTGCGAGGTTTAGTGTCTAGTGTAAGACTAGTCGTTCATTGTATTTCTTGCAATATGTTGATTATTGTACTTTGATCATCACACTCTTTTGTTGTTATTGTTTCACTCTTGTAAACTTTATATTGCTTTTCTTATTAACTATTATGCTTTCTCCACTATTTTTTTCTTCTTTTATGTGGGATTTATGCACTTGAGCTAAGAGTCTTTCGAAAACAGCCTCTCTACCTCTACAAGGTAGTGGTAAGGTCTGTGTACACTCTACCTTCCCCAAACCCTACTTTGTGGGATTTCATGGTTGTTGTTGTTATTGTTGTTGTCTATTTTAAAATGCTAATTAGCATATCTAACTTATTTTTTCATGTTAGAGCCCAAAACAAAGCATGATGTGCTTTCTTAGGTTTTAATCATAGAAAGCCATGCTGTGAATTGCCCCCCCTAAAGAATTTAGGTGATAAACTTAAGGGTTATATGCATACCCCTACTCTATTGCACCAGATGCCTATGAATATCTTTTTCGTGATATACATAAACAGATTACGATAAAAGATGCAAGTTTAGGTGATAAACTTAAGGGTTATATGCATACCCCTACTCTATTGCACCAGATGCCTATGAATATCTTTTTCGTGATATACATAAACAGATTATGATAAAAGATGCAAGTATTATTTTAATTCAAATGTGACTTCAATAATGCCATTTGTAACCATTCGATCAATTGAAAAAAAACGAATGTTAACATTCCAAGTAAGCTTCAAAATTCACACCTCTCTATCTAAAATTCAGAGTTTCAACTGACTCATAATTCACCTATAACTGATTCTCTTTTGAGATAAAACAATCCAACCATAGCTTACATTTATGAATTCCGAGAGTTACTCTTTCAATACTATATGCAACAGAGGTACTTTAGATGCAATTTTTGGAAGTTATAAAACTACAGTTAAACTGTTAATTTAAAAGCACAGATTTACCTATCACCTGAGAAAGAACAAAGCCACAGAACTGGGCAAACCTTTTTGCAGGTAACAAGCTTGCATCTAGAGGTATGAATCTAACCAATATTGCATCAATTATTAAGGATGGAGTCAAAATAGTACAATCAAACCGGTATGAGGTAGAACGAGCGACTGAATACTGGCAAAGGGCATTGATTCTGTATGTGGTTGGAGCCTCACCTTCAATGGGACTCTGGAAAGATTCATTACCATGCGGTGAAACTTTGCAGCTAAGCCAAGATCTACTACCAACAATGATGACTATTTTGTTGTTAGATTTAGTAGCATGGAGGACAGGGACGCATGGAGGACAGGGACGATGTGATGATCTCGGGACCTCATATTATAAACAACAAGCCTATTATCGTCAAGCCATGGGTGTCTGGTTTTGATTTCAGTGAAAACTCTGCTGAGGTTGGTGCTTCTCTGGGTTAACCCAAACCTCCCTCTAAACTGCAAGGGGACTGAGTCACTTGGTCAGATTAGAAAAGGGGCAAGGCCCCCCCACCCCACCCCCACTGACTGAAAACAATGTAAAATCGATGGCTAAAAAAAAGTCCTATCAAAGAGTAGAAAATCAGACATGAAGATGAAGCAGGCCCAGGCAAGCAATAAACATCAGTTCAGGTGAAGGAATTTGAGTGGCAGAATGTCAAGCATAAGTCTGCAGGCAAAAAACATTGCAAGTCCTAAACCAACTACTGCAAATACAGTTAATGGTTTCAATCCACAGAGTGCTCAAAAAGCTTGTGATAAGTCCATCAATGATCAGACTAGTCAATCAATGGATAAAGTGGGAAAGAGTAGCAAGGCAACTCCTGTAGGTGATCCTCACCCTACGAGTTATCAATGAAACTAGTTACTTGGAATATAAGGGGATTAAGTAAAGTCTATAAGCAATACAAAATTAAAGTTTCTCTTTCTGAAAATAACATTATAGCAATTCTAGAAAATAGAGTCAAGGAAAACAAGGCAATAAAAATCATAGCAAAAGTCTCACACAATTGGGACTGGCATGCTAACTATGCTCAAACGTGCTAAAGGAAGATTATGGATGCTTTAGAGTAGAAATAAGGTGGAATTCACTCTACTGTCCGTGACCAGCCAGATCATTCATGGTCATGGTAAATGTTGCACAATCCCTATTGCTTTCTATCTTATTTCAGTCTACGGGTGGCATACAGTAGAGGATAGAAAGAATTTATGGTCTCAGTTGGAAATCATTGCTACAAACATAAGTGGTCCTTGGCTTACCATGGGAGATTTCAAGGCAATTCTTCACCCTGATGGTCGAGTAAATGGACAACCTGTCCATGATTTGGAAACTGGGACTGCAAGGGTTTCTTGTTAAATGCTAGGTTAAGTGAGTTGATGACAGTTGGTACGGAGTTTACATGGACTATTGGACATATTTTCAGTAACATTGAAAAGGCTTAGCCAACTCAGAATGGACATCTACTATGAACCAACTTGAAATTGAGGTGAAAGAACCTGGATGCTGACCATTCACTACTTGTTATTGACTTTATTGAGCCACTTAATAGGAGGCCCAGACCATTCAAGTTTATGAACCATTTGGCTACTCACCAAGAATTTATTCCCATGGTGGAAAAAGGATGTAGCAAGTTTTTCTTTGGATGTAAGATGAAGCAAGCTTGGGAAAAGCTTAAACATGTTAAAACTGAAATGAAGGCACTACACCAATCTAAGTTCTCTAAAGTGGAGGAACGGATCAAAAAGACTAGGCAGAACCTCTTTGATCTTCAGGAACACATGAGGGATCTTAAACAGGAAAATGATATGTTTGAACGAGAAAGGAATCTGAAGAAGGAGCTGGAGAAATGGTCATTGGTACAAGAAAGTATATATCAACAGAAGTCTTGAATTAAGTGGTTACAACTAGGAGATTCAACTCTTCATATTTCTTTGCCAACAACAGAAGTCGAGAATTATGTGGTTACAACTTGGAGATTCAAATTCTTCATAATTCTTTGCCAACCTGAAGAATAGAACTGCCTATAGCCAAATTAAAAAGTTGCAATTATCAAATGGCAACTGGTCAAATTCTAAGGATGAGATCAAAGATGAAATTATTAGCTTTTACTCCAAGTTATGGGGCACAACTGCACCTCAATTGCCTGCCATCAATCCAGACATTTGTGCCTTACGAAACGTCCTAAATAATGCTGTTGATACAACCACTGACACTGGATGAAGTACTCAAATCACTAAAAGGAATTGAAGATATTAAAGCTCCAGAAGGAGATGGTTTTATGCATGCTTTTTTAAAAAAGCTTGGTAAGTTGTTGAGAAAAGATGTCACTACGTTGTTCTCCAATTTTTAGGAGCAGATACTCTTTACAAGCCTATAAATTGCACATTTGTTTACTCTAATCCCAAAACTCAAGAATGCTTCCTTGGTTAGAGAATTCAGGACTATATCATGTTGCTCAATTATGCATAAGTTTATTTCAAAGATACTCACTAGCAAGCAACAATCAGTGATGGATTTTATTGTTGATAAGAGTCGGTCTGCATATGTTTCTGGGAAATTGATGAGTTGACAATATCATCTGAAGTCATGAATTGGTTAAGGGTTATGGAAGCCAAGGGCTCTCTCCTAGATGCATGCTTAAAGTAGATATGCAAAATGCCTATGATTCCCTGGAATGGGTCTTTGTCGAGCAAGTAATGACACATCTGAATTTCCCTACAAAGTTCATACACCGGATAATGGAGTGCCTTCAAACTATCTCTTAATCAATTTGTATCAATGGCTGGCATTCTGTACATTTTGATGCTAAAAGAGATTGAGACAAGGGGACCCTATGTCCCTTTTTCTCTTCGTTTTAACAATGGACTACTTATCACAATTATTGAAGAGCCTAATGACACATCCTGATTTTAAGTTTCAGCACACGTGCTCAAGGATAAAACTTATTCAATTAGGTTTTGCGGATGACTTACTGTTATTTTGCAAGGGCGGCATAAGGTCTGTATGGCTGTTGTTTGATTGTTTTCAACAATTTTCTCATGCTTCTGGTCTGATTGCAAATAAAGACAAAAGCTTTGTATATGTTGGAGGGGTGAATGACATAAAACAGATAAACATATTGAATATTCTTGGCTTTACTAGAGGTCACATGCCTTTAAAGTATTTAGGTGTGCCTCGAAGCACTAAAATGGCTATCAATCACTCAATGCCAACCTTTGATTGACAAGATGCTAGGTATAATTACATGTTGGATAACAATCCACAGAGAGAAGCTAATTAAATCAGTATTATTCTCTATCCAAATTTATTGGTCACAAATTTTTGTGTTACCAGCTAAGGTGATCAAACGTATAGAATCAACTTGTAAGAGGTTCTTGTGGATGAGAGGTACAGAGGTAACAAAGAAGGTTTTGCTAGCCTAGCATAAGGTGTGCTTACCAAGAATTGCTGGTGGCCTCAACATTCTTGATATTACGGTGTGGAACAGAGCATCCATCAGCAAACAGCTAGAGAATATGTGCTCTAAAATAGATACTTTATGGGTTAGATGGGTGCATTGTTATTATATAAAAGGGAAGGCCAGTATGAATGTCCAACGCTACACAAGCATCGTAGGTTGTGCAAAAGATTTTGAAGATGAAGCTACTTTTACAGGAGTGAAGTCGTAACGAGTTAGCCATACTAGACGGTGCAGCTGGATCAACTGCTTTTCACGGAGAGCTAATGCTTGTTGAGTCTTTTGGTTTGACACTGCTTCGCACCCCCAAAAAAAAGGGAGTTGGGAGCCTGTACAATTACAAGTGGGATGTTTAGTATCGATTCAGTGTTGATTTCAGAAGATGGACTCAAATGGGATCAGTGATCGATTTCTAGGTTTCAGTTCGAGAACGCAAGGTGTCCTTGCTTCAATCACATACTTTAGGCATCTAAAATATAGCGCCCTAAGGCATACCCAATAAAAGTTCCAAGTAAACCAGAGCTTCCAGTAGTACAGCCGAGACAAGGAGCGCGTTCTCTGCCGCTGCAGGGATGGAGCGACAAATTTTTTTGAGAATTCAAGAGAAGGTCACAGCAAGTGATCTGTCAAACATGCACAGTTTTTCCATTAGGAAGATGTATGTCTGGTTGAGGGGTAAGTTCCAAAAATTACGTAGAATTCCTTGCAACAATCCATGCTCTCCAAAATGGATTTTTATCCTTCAATTGGCTGCCCTTAGAAGACTACATACAAAAGATAGGCTGTGATGATGAGATATAGTTGATGAACAACATTGTGAGTTATGTAACAAGGAGAATGAGACCATTGATCACCATTTCTTCATTGTGACTACTATTGTGAAATCTAGTATAGGCTACTTCAAGGGCAGGGCATCAATATAATGGCCAAGAACCAGAGGGGTGAACTTAATTGGGAATGCACTAATGCCAATGGAAATGGTCCATAACAACCATATTCAGGATCACCCTTGCTACAGCAGTGTACGAGGATGGAGAAATCAGAAAATATATCAAGCTAAACATTGTGAACCTAAGAAGGTTGTTAGGAGAATTGTGCAGGACATCTTCTACTGAGAATCACTCTAGAAGAAACTTGCGAGAAGACTAAATTTCTACCCATAGTTAGCTATAGATTACCAATAGCACATAGATTTTGATGTCTAGTTTTTTGGTTTGCTGCTGTGTGAATGCCATACCATCAAAGCTTTCTTAGACTGTGTAGATCTGCTACTTTGGTAATAAAATGTTGGTTTAATTGCCAAAAAGAAAAGCACAGATTTGCATGTAAGTGAAGTACATACCAATGGTAGGAATAGTAGTGACGATCTCTCCCAACTTGAGCTTGTACAATATGGTTGTCTTACCAGCTGCGTCAAGTCCAACCATGAGAATTCGCATTTCTTTCTTGGCAAAAAGCCGGCTGAAAAGCTTGGTGAATGTCAGACCCATTTCTCCTTCTTGTTAATGATCCTACATTACAAGTTTTTTTCAACTTCGTAACTTTGAAAACATCACAAAGATTACGTAAACAGAATATATTAACAAATATATACAACGAACAACAACATACCCAGTGGAGTCCCACAAGTGGGGTCTGGGAGGGTAAAGAAATGAAATGATAAAAAAGGAAGTATTCCTGCTTCCTTATTTACATCACAACCCTCTATGTTGGAATGTTTAAATTGTTCAACAACAATCTATTATACACAACTTTTAGAACCAGCATGTGAGTCTGGTATAAAGAAAGAAACTTGGCTGGAAATAACTTTCCATGATGGGCATTTTCTGAACTTTTGTATTACAGAAAATTATTTTTCATCGAAAAGGAAAACTAAATTCAATCACACCAAAAATATTTTCCTTCACAAGTGTCTCAACCCTTACTCCTTAATACTTGTTTCAACAACAATTAGACATTATTATATATCTTAAAACTCCTAAAAAAAAAAAAAAGTGTGAATGCAAAACACTTTCAAATCCATTAAGGTATTCAAACTTAAAATTTTGGTATGAAGTTCTTCAATAAAACTAAATCTTTAAATCTTCAACAATTATTATAATAATTTTCTTCCATTATCACTGGCATAATATATAACATCTGAAACTCCATTTTCTATGTAATTTCCTCATATAAAACGAAATGAATGGTGGATTTGTTGCAAAATATAGTGTATTTTAAAATGGATCTGAATGATAAAGCAAAATTATAAGGGAACCATGTAAGACCAGAAACGATTTGCCAGAGCTCGAAATTTAAATTCATAATTCCAAGCTCTCTACAAAAAAAAAAATACATAGAGTGAAGGTTAATGCGATTGGCATCTTCAGATCATAACACAAAAAAACAAATTCAAATCATAAATTAAACAAAAAATGCATCGACAGCTAAGAACCTTAAACGTGAGATAAATAACCTCAAATCAAATACAAATCACCAAAAGCTGTACATGTAGCCGAAAAATTTCATCCTAAAAAGGGAAATTTCGATTTTTAACAATTCTTATTGTAAATAAATTATAGATAAGAAGCTTTTATAGATAAAACCAGAAATAAATTTGAATTTAAAAATGATGAAAACATTAAGACTTACCTGAAAGAAGCTTTAGGAAAAGGATCTAATGAAGAAAGAATGAGAAAAAAACATAAGAGAGAGTGAAGCCCAAGACTAACGCGAAATTCTGAGAGGGTAATAATAACAAGAAGACAGTGGCAATTAATTATGGGAATGATATGTTTCTGATGCACCAAATTGCCATTTCATTTTGTTAGAATAACGGTAATGCCCTTACACTATTGCGATTGCTACATTCTCTACCTTCGATTTTCATACAAATTCTTTTGAACAGTTGGAAATGGTAAAGAAATGTCTTTCATGGGTCTAAAATACATTTGTGCAAGAAAAATAGATGGGACAAGAACAATGGGTCGTACCTAGAAGATTTTACTAGAGTTGTCAAGCAACTAATGATTTGTCGTTGTCCAAGAGCTCGATCCGTTTCTCTAGGAATATGGATGTTGATTCAAAAATCAAATGTCTTTGTATACTTTGATGGATCAAGAATCTGGTTCTTTTCAGTTTAATCTTATAGTCAGATAAAATTCAAAGATAGTTTTGTTTCTTTCAACTTCCTTTCCTTGTTTTTCTCTTTCTCTCTCCCATTTGGAGTCTCTCTCACTAGGAGTTAACCACCTTCCCATTAAAAGGAAAGTGGTTGAACAGTTACAACCATCACTTAAAGGTAACAACTGTTCATCTAGAATAAGGTTAAACAGTTAACTGCATCACCGTAAATAAATCACATACTCGGGTCAGGTCAAGATTGGATCAGGTCGGTCCACATGTGTGACCCATGATGCCCAAAATCTTACATCTCTTATTTCACACATGGCGGACAAGACTTGAGTCAATATCACATCAGCCTAATACATAATTCATACGGCAAAATGGTTCGTGCGACCTGTGAGCATAAAGGCTTACCTTCAAGGACTTTTAAGCCTTTTATAGAAATTCAATCACGTACGGAAAGAACTCACTATCAATCATGAGGATATCTATACTCACAATACCCTAGACTTTAACTAATCCAGTAGTTAATCATCTTATCCATCATCCTCTTCAAGAGGCTGACTTGAGTCCATAATTAATTTATGTTTTTATAGTCTTCCTTTTCTACTCGAATCTATATATTTCAAATCAACTGTTTTCCCAGACATGCATCGCATTGCCGAATCATACATGGCTATTGGTAACATGCTAAAGTAGCAACATCGGTCGAAATTTTAAGAAACAGTAAAAGGTCAAAGGGTATTCAATTGAAAAGTTCATCCATGACTTTTCAGGGTCTCACATAATGAAGAAATAGGGATCGTTCTTTCATTAACCCTCTTGTCGCATAACACACATGTACTACGATGTTCTCACCTTACACAAGCATATGTGTCTTACTCCAACATCATACAGACCTTGGTCTAGACATTCTTGATGTCTAACCTGAGTTTATCTCCACAATTATCCTCAAACTCATTTCTCAGAGAGACTCTTGTCTGGTTTCCAAAATAAGTCTTAAATGTAGCAGTGATACATTATCTCTTCATGTTCCCTGATGTAAGAGGCAATTGCTAGTGTGAGAGAGCCAATCTCGTGACTTGTTCGACACATTAAATATCAACACATGCCTTTAAGATATAAAATAATCTTATATAAATGAGAAGGTTATAACAACAATGTTCTATTACAATACAAATCACATTCGATGTAAGCCTAGAGATTTAACATGTTTCTCAAACAAATCTCTTGATATCGCCTTCGTAAAGAGATCAGCTACCATTTCACGAGTAGGAATATATTGTAAATTCACCTCTCCACTTACTACTATATCTCTTACAAAATTATACTTGATATTAATGTACTTGGTTTTGCAGTGATACTTAAGATCTTTCATATATGCAATAGCCACCTGATTATCACAATATAAAGTCATTGGACCCTTAGGATTCTTTGCAATATTTAAATGCTCAAAGAATCGCTTCAACCAAACCACTTCTTGTACTATAGACTCACTATCCATGAAGTGCTAGGTTATTTCTTACTTCCTTCACAAAAATGGTACCACCATTTATTAAGAACATAACAAATATCAATATATATTGATCATCACCATCTGTATAACTTCTTACAAATAGTCTGCAATTTCCCTTAGATATTGGAACATTCTCTACACTGTCTTCCAATGATCAATTCTGGGATTAGATTGATATCTGCTTACCAGACCTATGGCATAACATATATTTGGTCTAGTAAACATCATAGCGTACATCAGACTCCCAATAGCACTAGAATAAGGAACTCGAGACATTTGTTCCTTCTCTATATCACTTCTGGGACACATATCAAGGCTTAAAGTTTCACCTCTAGATATTGGAGTATCCATGGGTTGCAACTACTCATTAGAAATCATTCCAGTATTTTTCTTGTATAGTTTTCTTGAGACAAACTCAAAAACATCTTGGAACGATTTCTATGGATCTTAACACCCAAAATGTAGTTAGATTCACCCATATCTTTCATATCAAATGAATTTAAAAACCATGACTTGATAGTTTTCAGATACTCCAAATCATTTCTGGCTAATAGTATATCATCTACGTAAAATGAAAGAATTATAAAATTTTCATTGGATTTCTTCACATACATGCAATGGTCTTCATCGATCATGGTGAAATCTAATGAAATCACCTCTTTATGAAATCTCAAGTACCATTGTCTTGAAGATTGGTTTAGGCCCTAAAATAGATCTTTTTAATTTACAAACTTTCTTTTCTTGGCCTTTAACAACGAAACATACAGGCTACTCCATGTAGATTTCCTCGTTTAATTGTCTATTAAGGAAAGCAGTCTTCACATCCATTTGATGTAATTCTAAATCTAAACGTGCAATTATAGCCAAAAGTAGTCAAACAGAGGTAAACTTCACAACTAGTGAAAAGGTTTCCTCATAATTTTTCCCAGCTTCTTGGGTAAAACCTTTTTCCACCAATCGAGCCTTGTATCTTTCTATTGACCCATCCAATTTACACTTAATTTTGAGAATCCACTTATTCCCAATAGTTGTACGTCCTTGTGGAAGGTCAACAAGATCTAAGACTTTGTTGGTTTTCATGTACTCTAATTCTTCTTCCATTGTTTTCAACCATTTATCCTTTTCAAGACTCGACAAAGCCTTAGTCACATAGTTAGGTTCATCCAACTCTATGAGAGATACCAGGAAATTATAATCCTCAATCTGGTAAGGTCATCTAGGTACTCCTTTTCTTGGACTTCTACGTAGTTGAAATTAAGATTCCTATGTAGGAATTTGGGACTCAAAACTCCCACTTGGACCAGAAACCATCTCTTGATCATTTGCTTCCCCGATCGCATCTGATGCCATTCTCTGGTCTTCTGATTTCAACATTTCGTACAGAGGCTCACCTTTAATTACCTCATTGCTTTTTGGTAACATGTTTTCCAAAAAAACTGACATCTCGTGATTTAATTTCAGTCACACTTCCATCTTCCAACTCATCAATGAACACGTACCCTTTGGAGCGCTCTGAGTATCTAATGAAGATGCATGTCACGACCCGAGCCTAGGGCCTAAACATGACACAGCAAATGGAGAACCTGAAAGAACCCCAAACAAACCTCTTAGCATATCATACACACATTTTTGATCGCAGAAGCAAAATAATCAACAAAATAGATATAAATAAAAGGGGAGATTGGGACTAAGGGAAAGAACTGTAATAGTCATAAAACATTTTGAGAGTCAAGCTCATAACATAAGTACATCACTTGTTCCAATAACACCTCTAACATAGATTTGAGCGGGGACCAATACACTTTTCGGCTTCACCCTCATAATATCAAGAGTTCAACATAACGAAAAGATATCAAATAGTAAGAGTAGCATAGCTAGTGTCCCCGGACTTGAGGACTCACCAAAGCTTATGTTTCAGGAGGCAATCTAGCCATGTGGAGGATAATCAATAGGTGCTCTGATCCCTACATGGTAACATTATGTAGACATAGAGTATGCATTAGTACGTCTGAATGTACTAAGTATGTAGGATGCAATGCAACAAGAGATAGGTAACATAATCAAAATAAATATACATAGGCATTGGGCAAGTATAATAGCAATATGACATGTATGATCAATGTTTAAAGTAAAACATGCTTTGCAATTCATTCATCTTACATAAAATATAATTTATATATATATATATATATATATATATATATATATATATATATAATGTATGGGAAAAAACCTCAACCGACATAAACCATGTGATCTAGTCCATGGAGTCCCGATGTCTACTCTACACTGGATGAAAGGGGGAAATCACTTGACTAGGGTGAACTTCTAGATGCCTAATTGGATCCACTAAGCCTTTTGTGAACTGAGTACTCGCTTCTAGTTCTTGGACTCAAGTACTCGCCTCAAGCCATTCATATTTAGGGTACTCGTCTCTTAGGGGTTTAGGGACTCGTCTCTAATCCCTTTACCTACGGTGGCATGTAGTTTTGGGACTTGGGTACTCGCCTCTAGCCCACTTGGTGCTAAGTCTAATCCTATGGAATACTTAAAATAATTATAGCTTTAATAACTTATAAGAAACATGGAAGACATGACACGAGTAGCTCTTAATATCATTGACCTCAAATGGTGAGCCTAACTTCAAATATAAGAATGGATCATCATCACCATTATCCTTGCATTAACATCAACATCAAAGGCTCACAAGAGGTAAACTCTTTGAGAAAAGAGCCTAATCCGGCTTTACAACATCATCAACATTTTCATGAATTGAACATATCTTTAGGAAGCCCAAAGTCATAATAAAGTCACTTGACTCATAAATCAACCAATAGATTATCAAAACATTAAGAATCCTTAAAAAGACATTTTATCAAACACTTGGTGGGTGTGTAATGCTAGTATAAAATCATGAAATTCAAGAGTGAAAACATATAGGTAAAACCAACGTAAATCCACCTACCAACACTTGGTAATATCCTCTATCAAGATACATCAAAGTCCCTTATCAAATCTTACAATAGATCTTAGATTTATAACTCAAAACATGAATAGTTGAACAACATTTCATAAAACCCCAATGTAGTTTATAGTAATAATCCATAATAAGTAATAACCATAGTAATAGCCTGTTTGGCCAAGCTTATTTCTCCCCAAAAGTACTTATTTTTTTCAATAAGTACTTATTTAAAAAAAGGTGAGGTGTTTGGCCAAGCTTTTGGCCAAAAGTACTTTTTTGAAAAGTACTTTTAAAAAAAGTACTTTTCCAAATAAGCAGATTTTATAAGCTTGGCCAAACAGGCTATAAATCAACTTGAAAACATGCATTTTATATGAAATGGAAGGTTAATCACCATGGGTAAAAGGACCCAATGGTTGAAACCCACATACCTTAACTTTGGAGAATTCCTTGATGAAGATTGAGATGAGAACTTAAAGCTTGAGTGAATTCCTTAAAATCTATGATGAGATTTGACACTTGAATTTTGAGTGAAATATTAGTTTAAGTGTTAGAGAGGGTTTTGTGGAATGCCTTGTATGATATAAGGTTGAAAAATGACTAAGTATAGGTGTTTTTATGCATAGGAAGGCTTAGATCCAAGACCCCAAAGCCTTGGACTGAGATTAAAAAACTGACAATAAAATACACTGCTTTGTGATAGGTCCGCATCGTGGAGCAGTCGCGGACTGCTACTGGAGTTGCAAAATTGGCTAAATTTGTTTTGTTCTATGGGTCCTCTAAAATTTGGGTTATACCCATTTCCCACTCAATTTTGCCCTCTGAACAAGAATATGTAGTTGGATTTTTAATTTCATGCACAAATTTTGAGATATATGGAAATTACGATTATGGGCATTTCCGAGGCACATTTTTCGGGCATTTTTGGGGTCGTTGCAATATCTCCCCCTTGGGAACTTCATCTCCAAATGTCAAAGAAACGTATAGAAGAAAAGTAATCATGAAGATTTCAGTCCAACATGAATGCCACATTACTTAAACATCATTTTCAATAGTCTCAACATGAATGTTAAAAGCACCATAAACTTATCAACATAAATATGAATGCATGCAAATGGCATAAGAGTTGAAACTTAGGACTTGAAATCATAGAAAGGACTTAGTATTAACTTAGACTTGATTAGAATGAAAGAGGTACAAATATCACTCCTTTATGACCGCTTCGATTTCCCTAGTGACTTCTTCATCTTGTCGATTCCTCCAAAGAACCTTGACGGAAGTTACATCCTTACCTCTCAACTTTCGTACTTGTCTATCCAAGATTTCTACCAGAACCTTCACATAAGTCAAATTATCATTCATCACACCCACACCTCTTCAAATTCACTATAGCACTTGGGCTACCACACACCACCTTAACAATTTCTCCTCCAAATCCTATGAGGATCTACGCACATTAACCCAATTGTCAACCTTAAACACACATAATCCACTTTAGCACCAAAATCCACCATCTCCCCCTTGGGAGAAAACCTCCACTATACCATAAGTAGCAAGCGACCTCACATTTCTAAAGATTCACAACACCACCCTCAGATGATCAATAAGCTCTTCCTCATCTCCAAAAACAAACCAACATATCATCACAAGGACCACCACAAACATAACAAGGTAGTTATTAAAGAACCTATTCGTGAGACCTATAGACATAGCCGGTACAGTAGCCAAATCAAAAGACTCTACCCCAAATTCAAAATATCGGTAAAGACATCAAGGAATCATCTACCACCCAACCGACTCTATAAGAAGGGCTTTAGGCTCAACACGCCTACTCTTACAAGATGATAAATGCAACCCTTAGCGATCGATTGGACCTTAAAATAAGAAATGTATCTACCTCTTCACTACTACTCAAGGGTGGGTTTATTAGGGAATTGGAATATAACTTTTACAGGTGCTACTACCAATGAAGACACAATATGCATGCAACTAATCTACCTCAAGTATGACATCAAAATCCATCATATAAAATTCAACAAATCATAAGGCAAGACCTAATGCAATATGAACACAGAATAATGTCTATGAACTTTTCTAACAACAATAGACTCACCAATGGGGTAGATATTTCATAAGGTTCACCTAACACTCGGGACACACATGAAGCCTACTAGCAACAAAAAGGGATAATGAAATAGGTAGTGGCACTCGGACTCATCAATGCCTACACATTAAAGTCAAAGCAAACTTCAACATACCGATAACAACATCAGACACTTCATCCCCTCCTTGCCTCCCTTGATCAACATGACCTCCTTGACCTTAAGGATGACCCTCCTTGCCCTTGCTTCGAACATAAGGGCAATCAACAAGCTTATGACCAACTCTTCCACATCCACAGCACACATTTGAATTCCTTAAACATTTGCCATGATAATACTTTTCACATTGTGGGCATTTCAAAAAACTCACCCTACTATTGCTACTTTGGAACCTCGGGTTAACCATTCCATCAATAGCAAGCCTCATGTTTGGAGCACTAGAGGACCCTTGGTCTCGAAATTCATAATCTTGTTAGAGACGCTCACCCTTAGCACTTTGGAAACCACCCTCATACCGAGCCCTCTTAGACTTCCCACTTTTACTTTTTCGAGCATATGGACAATTGACTATCTTGTGGTCCATCTCACCATACCCATATCATGCACTTGTGTTTCCTAATAATGTGCCATCATGTTTCCTCTCACATCTTGGACATCTAGGATGAGTCACTCCACTATTGCACCCGAGCTTGGCATATGGAAGCCTACCTTCAATTCAGACTCTCTTGGCCTTTCCCTCTTCACTCTTATCATTTTAACTCTCAAGGGTACCCACCGATCAGTTGAGTTGCGCAGTCACAGCCTTGGTCAATACCCATAGAGCATTGCCAACCTCCGCATTCGACATATCACCGTCTTGAGAAGCTTGAGACATGTTTTAAAATGTAATGGTTAAGAATTAGTAATAATCCTTGGGGACCTAACTCTACCATATGACATAGATCATTAAGTATTTCCTAAAATGCCTCATAGCCTCTTACTCATAGTCGTGGCGCACTTCACAACCAAGAATAAGACTCTAATCGACGTGGTGTGTTGGATGTCGAGGGCCATTAACAAGCTAGTGCTATGATACCAAGTTTGTCACGACCCGAGCCTAGGGCCTAGACGTGACACGACGAATGGAGAACTCAAAGGAACCCCAAATAAGCCTCTTAGTATATCATACACACATCCTTGGTCGCAGAAGTAAGATAATCAACAAAATAGATATAAATAAAAAGGGAGATTGGGACTAAGGGAAAGAGCTTTAATAGTCATAAAATATTTTGAGAGTTAAGTTCATAGCATAAGTACATCACTTGTTCCAACAACACCTCTAACATAGATTTGAGCGGGGGCCAAGACACTTTTCGAGCTCACCCTTATAATATCAAGAGTTTAACATAAGGAAAAGACATCAAATAATAAGACTAGCATAGCTAGTGTCCCCAGACTTGAGGACTCACCAAAGCTTATCTTTTGGAAGGTAATATAGCCATATGGAGGATAATCAATAGGTGCTCCAGTCCCTATATGGTAACATCATGTAGGCATAGAGTATGCGTTAGTACGTTTGAATGTACTAAGTATGTAGGATGCAATGCAACAAGAGATAGGTAACATAATCAAAATACATATACATAGGCAATAGGCAAGTATAATAGCAATATGGCATGCATGATCAATGCTTAAAGTAAAACATGCTTTGTAATTCATTCATCTTACATAGAATATAATATGTGTGGGAAGAAACCTCAACCAACATAAACCATGTGAGCTAGTCCATAGAGTCCCGATGTCTACCCTACACCAGATGAAAGGGGGAAATCACTTGCCAGGGTAAACTTCCAGATGCCTAAGTGGATCCACTAAGCCTTATCTGAATCGGGTACTCGCCTCAAGCCATTGATATTTAGGGTACTTGCCTCTAATCTCTTTACCTACTGTGGAACATAGTTTTGGGACTTGGGTATTCGCCTCTAGTCCACTCGGTGCTAAGTCTAATCCCACGAAATACTTAAAATAATTATAGCTTTAATAACTTGTAAGAAACATGGAAGACATGACACGAGTAGCTCTTAATATCATTAACCTCAAATGGTGAGCCTAACTTCTCCTTGCATTAACATCAACATCAAGGTGGAGGTAAAATCTTTGAGAAAAGAGCCTAATCCGGCTTTACAATATCATCAACATTTTCATAAATTAAACACATCTTTAGGAAGCCCAAATTCATAATAAAGTCACTTGACTCATAAATCAACCAATATATCATCAAGACATTAAGAATTCTTAAAAAGGCATTTTATCAAACACTTGGTGAGTGTGTTATGCTAGTACAAAATCATGAAATTCAAGAGTCAAAATATGCAGGAAAAACCAATGCAAAACCACCCACCAACACTTGGTAACATCCTCTAACAAGATACATGAAACCCCTTCATCACATCTCACAATAGATCTTAGATTTATAACTCAAAACATGCATAGTTGAAAAACATTTCATAAAACCCCAATGTAGTTTATTATCATAATCCATAATAAATAATACCCATAAGTAAATCAACTTGAAAACCTGCATTTTATATGAAATGGAAGGTTGGGCACCATGGGTGAAAGGACCCAATGGTTGAAACCCACATACCTTAACTTTGGAGAGTTCCTTGATGAAGATTGAGATGAGAACTTGAAGCTTGAGTGAATTCCTTAAGATCCAGAATGAGATTTGACACTTGAATTTTGAGTGAAATGTTAGTCTAAGTGTTAGAAAGGGTTTTAAGGAATGCCTTGTATGATACGAGGTTGAAAAATGACTAAGTATAAGTGTTTTTATGCGTAGGATGGCTTAGGCCAAAGACCCCAAAGACTTGGACCAAGATTAGAAAATTAGCAATAAAATACACTACTCTACGATAGGTCCGCATTGCGGAATAGTCCCACACTGCTACTGGAATTACAAAATTGGCAAATTTCATTCTTTGCTTTTGTACTTAATTTACCAAACTCACCAAGATGATGTTTAATTTAAGCAGCACAACCCCAAGGTTGCAGATCATCTAGGTTTGTTTTATGACTAGTCTAAAGTTCAAAAGGAGTGGAAGTTATTGATTTAGAAGGCACTTTATTCAAAACATAGGCCGTAATCAATAATGCATCTCCTCAAAAGGAGATAGGAAAATTTGTCTGTGCCATTATTGACCTTACCATATCTTACAATGTTCTATTCCTTCTCTCAGTCACACCATTTTGTTGAGGTGTGTAAGGAGTAGTTAATTGTCTAGATTATTTCCTTTTCATTACATAACTCTTCAAATTGATTCGACAGATATTTACATCCTCGGTCGATTCTTAGAACCTTTATCCTTTTGTCTAATTAATTTTCAACTTCATTCATATATCTCTCAAAATACTCTGGTGCTTCAGATTTATGATAAATCAAGTAGCATAACCAAAGCGCATGAAATTATCAATAAATGTAATGAAATATGTAGCACCAGACCTTGCCTTCACATTCATTGGACCACAAATATTAGAATGGATTAATTGAAGTGGGAACTTTGGTCTCTTAGCTTTTCCAAATGGTTTTCACATAATCTTTCCAGTAAGATAATTTTCACAAGTCGGTAATTCAATTTTAGATAGAGGACCCAAATATCCTTATTTTCCCAATCTATTCATTCGTTCTTGCCCTATGTGACCTAATTTTGCATGTCATGTAACAATATCAATATCATTATTACTTAAAGAACATGCCATTGCACATGTCATAAGTAGTAGGATTACAATCTAGAATGATAACAGGATCATAGCATAGTCCAAAACCATACAAGACATCATCTAGTGTTATTTTAATACCATTGCGACTAAAAAATAAATCAAAACCAACATCTGAAAGCACAAAGATAGATACTAAATTTTGTTAGATCTCTGGAGCATATAGAACATCATGCAACATCAAGGATCGGCCACCACACAAGTCTATCTTGCAAGTGCCTATTTCTTTTACCTTTTAATCTTGCATTGTTCCCCACTTAAATCCATCTAGATCAAGGAGTAACACAATGAAACTCCACATATGCTTCTTGATCTCGACTCATGTGATCGGTGGATCCTGAGTCTGCAATCCATATAGGATAAGATTCAGTTAGTAAAGAAGTGCTTGCAACACATATAACACTTAAAGAAGCATTTATAAATGCTATTTTTTTGCTTGGTACACTCACAAGTGAAATACCCCAGAACTTGGCAATTGTAGCGCTTCAACTTGCTCCTGTCTCTTTTCTTGAAAACCTTTTTCCTTTCTTGGAATTTGGTTTGTGCTTTTCTCAGAGGGTCCTTCCTGGGTCACCTTATCCTTTTGCTTTTTTCTTTCAATATTTCTTGCGCTTGAAGCTTGAAAATTTTGTACCACTTGATTCAGCCACAAAGTCATTGACATTAGTTATAGCAGCACCAAGCTACTCGTCTTCAAGTTCAATATATTGTGCAATATCAAAAAAGATTTTATGCTCTCATTGTAGGTCAGGTTAACCTTTAAATATTCCCAACTATTGGGAAGGGATCAGATCATTGCTTGAACCTGTTGCTCATCAGACAGAACGTGACCAACATTCTTAAGTTATGCTATTATGTTTGACATCACCCTAAGGTGTTGCTTGATACTTTGATCATGACGTTTTTTCAAAGTATCAAACTTGATAGTTGGCTATCTCAAAGGGGTCACAGAAATGCCCCCATATGTTCCTCGCAAGTGCGTCCAAATTGCATGAGCATTAGAAAATTTCTCCCATTCAAGAATCATTTCATCAATCACAGAACTTATAATTATTCCACGTGTAATAGAATCTGCCTCTTTTCAGGCTTTGTAAGTTTCAAATTTTCTTCTGTGTTGAGCAGTGTTACCCTCTTTTGGCTGACAAAGAATATGGTTTATGCCTTCGAGCTCATTTTGCTCATTTAAGACATACCATATCTTATGACTCCAAATGTCATAATTTTCACCATTTAGTTTTTTGCCTTTGTTTAAGTCAGCAATAATACTTTTAGAAGCCATGTCTGTAAGTTAGAGATAATTTAGCAAGATTACTCATCAATAAGGCATGTATAAAAATACATTCAAGCAAATTAATTTAATAACAGTTTCACATATGGTGTAAAATTTAAAGGGTATTCAAAATATCCAATCATCATTTACACTTTAAATGTTTAACTAAAATCATAATTTAATTTCTTAATATATATATTTAATAAAGACTTTATGCACCAAAAATGTTAAGTCTTAACTCAATAAAAAGATATCATAATAATAAGATAAAATAATCCAAGGCATTTAGGAAAATAATAAATTTATTATGAATATCTAAAATATGTCCAAAACAACACATCATATCAACATGATTAGCATGTAAGGAATATAACCATCAATATAAATTCTAGTGATTTTGACCCATTTAATACCTAGGGCCAACACAATTTTCCAAAAGGGTTTGTCAAGCTCAAGATTCTCACATTCCTCAATCAATGCAAACTTCCATAAGGATAGAAGAGCATCATGCAATAACAAAAGAGCTTCCTCTTTATTAAGAACGATAAATTCTTCAATTTCATCAAGTTTTTCATTAAAAACACCGAGGAAGTCCAAAAGAGAGCCTGATTCATCCATTTTGATTTTCTTGAACATGGCGAGCAATTTATTTCCTTCTCTTCTATTTGCCCTAAAGACTCTGTTTTGATTCTATTTTTCAATGAAATAAGATCTAATGATCTTCGATTTAGAATCAAAATCCTCAAGTGGTCTCCTCTTCTTTTGTCGAATCCTCTTTGCTCCATCAACAAGATTACTTTCATTTGGAGTAATAGGAGCGTATTCCTGTTCTGTCATGTCTGAAATAGGAACCAGAAATTAGCATTATGGTGTGTACCATTCAAAAAGTGACAACAAATGTCACAAATTTCTAGCAGAGAATTAATAAACCACACTTAGGGCTCAAATATGAAAAATTACTCCAAAATTCAAGAAAAAACAACCACAAACAGCCCCAAAACACAAGAAAAACAACATCTAAATTTTTAAAAACATGTCAAAACTTGCCCTTTTTCAAAAAAATCATATCTTGCTCATTTTACAACTATTTTTCAATTGCAATACATATACAGAAACCTCAAAATGAGAAGATCATGAAAAAACACATTATGGGATGAAAACAGAACTGAAAAGTTTCAAAAAATTAGAAAAACAGAAATAGATATAGTTTTTAAAACGCAGTGAAAAAACTGCCCAACTTCAGAAGGCCATAACTCACTCGTTTTTAAGCAGATTCGCTATTGCAATACTATTTTGAAATCATCAGAATGAATGAAATAGGTTTATATGAAAATCAGCCCCAAACAACGATAAACATGTATCAAAAACGACTAAAACCTAATCTGCCTATTCAAAAAAAATTGCAAAACCGCACCAAACATCAACAATTCATCTATTTAACTATAAATAGACGAAAAACAAGGTATATGATCACTAAATCAATCATTAAATAACTTTGCTTTGATATCATTTGTAAGAAAAATAGACGGAGCAAGTACAATGGTTCGTACCTTTTGAGAAAATTTCACTAGAGTTGTCAAGCCACCAAGGATTTGTTGCTGCCCAAGATCTTGATCCATTTTTCTAGGAATACAGAGGCTGATTCACAAACCAAATGCCTTTGTATACTTTGATGGATCAAGGATAATAAATCTTTCACTGATTTTTTTAATTTATTCTTAAGATATAGAAGTCAGATAAAATTCAAAGATATTTTCCTGACTTTCTTTCTTTCTGCAATTTCAGTTTCTTTCAACTTCCTTTCCTTATTTTTTTTCTCTCTCCCACTTGGAGTCTCTCTCCCACCAGGAGTCAACCACCTTCCCATTAAAAGGGAAGTGGTTGGGCGGTTACAACCGCCACTTAAAGGATAACAACTGTTCATCCTTATCCTTTTAAGATAAGGTTGAGCGGTTAATTGCATCACCGTAAATAAAACACATACTCAGGGTTGGTTCAAGATTGGATCGGATCGGTCCACATGTACGGCCCTTGATCCCCAAAATCTTACATCTAATTTTGGGTCAAAAATGTTCCTCATTCATCTTTTTGGCTCACTTATATACTTGAAACTAATTACCCTCTCTTTTTTTTCCTTTTTAAATATTTATTATGTTTCATTTTCTTATGGAATAAAGTAAACCCCCATCATCAATTCTTTTTTTACAAAAAAGAAAAATCTTATAATTATTTTTATTTTTTTAAAGTTTGTTTTGGGAGTTATAAAGAAAGATATTATTTTGATTTGGACAAAATAAGTGGAAAGTATGATTAAAAAATAAGCTAGTGGTTTATTGTAGTTTTTTTTAAAAAGAAAATAGGGCCATGAAGAAGGTATATTTTTTTTGTATTTAATAAATTATGAAAACAAATATGTAAAAAAACTCTCTTAAAAGGTCAAAAGTTACAACAATACATATTTTGAAATTTTAAAGAAATTTGCACATGTATTTTATGTAGACAAAATAATTAATCTTTTAAAGAGCAAAGTGATTTATTAAAATCGATTTAGCTTTCTTTAATTTTTTTTATTCAATCAAATTTGAATAGTTTTTCATTATTTTCAATATAACATTAGAAAAAATAAAAACTTACTCTTTGGATAAATTAAAAAACTTACTTTTTCATTAACTTTATATATTTTTAAAAAGTTTTCTGTTTTAGAAAGCTAAATTAGTTAATTATTTTAATAAATCATTTTTATAAAAGAATCACTTTGATCCTTAAAGAGATGGATTATTTTGGTTTAGATAAATTATGGGAAGAAATCTAGTAGAGATGACGATTTATTTTATTCCATAAGAAAATAAAATATAATAAATATTTTAAAAAAAGAAAAAGAAAAAAGAGAGGGTGGTTAGTTTCAAGGGTATAAGTGAGCCAAAAGGGCTAATGAAAGACATTTTTAGACCCAAAGGTGAATGACAGAGACATTTTAGGCCCAATAGGTGGATGAAGGACATTTTTATGCCATTTCCAATAGTTCAAGTGTATTTTGTACCATTTTCATCTATTATACTATATATTTGTATCTTATACTATATATTAGTATTTATCTATCGACCTATATTTATATTTTACAATAAAAGCATGATCTCTAAAACTTTTTAATGTTAAATCACTATTTTATCCTCTTATAAGATCTTCATTTATATATTGGAACAAACTAACACGGTGGTGCAAAGGCAACAACGTATCGGGTGTCAGTCGCGACTATCATGATACGAACTTAGGGCCCAGACATGACATGGCGAATGGGGGATCCAAAGGGACACCAAACAAGCCTCTTAGCATATCATTGCACATCCTTGATCGCGGAAGTAAGTAAACAACAACAAGAGAATATAAAATAAGGAATAAGGGGTTAAGGGAGTCTTCATAGCTTAAAAACATACAAGAGTAGAAAGAGTCAAAGCTTAAAGCATCATTACATAACTTGTCCAACAACACCTCTAGACTAAGAGTTTAGCGGGGGCCAAGACAATTTTCTGGGCTCACCCTCATAGTCAAAAGCACACATCAAGGAAAGAAAATCTTTTCATAACATAAGATCAAAGACATTGTCCCCAGAGTTAAGGATTCACCAAATTTTGCTTTGAAGATATTACTAGCCACGAGGAGGAGAAGAATGATCAAGTGGAGCTCCGGTTCCAACATGGTAACATTATGTAGGCATAGAATATGCGTTAGTGCATTTGAATGTACTAAGTATGTAGGATGCAATGCAACAAGAGATATGCAACATAATCAAAA
>DF359164.1:64706-85880 GCA_000787875.1 Solanum virginianum | reverse complement strand
AACTGAAATAACTATGGATATTATCTGCCAGGTAGTCAATTATATTTTACTGTAAACAGTAACATCCCTATTTAGCTTTGCCTCTTACGATTTCCAGATGATCGCAGATTGAAGGATGGGAGAATTTTGATGAGAGAAGACGTTCGAAGCATCAGAAGCAACTGGACTTCAGAGTGAGCAGCTCTGGCAAATTTGACGAAGGAGCTGATAAAAGCGGATAGGCCAGATACAAATTGTTCGATATACCGCTTGACATACATTTCTCGACAGTGATCCCTAGCAAATTTTACAGATTTATAATGAGTATACTGCCTCTGTGTAGCTTGACATACATTTCTCCACAGTGATCCCTAGCAAATTTTACAGATTTATAATGAGTATACTGCTCCTGTGTACACTCCCTACAGATTTACCATTGTGACCTATAAAATTATCACTGAATTTTCTGAAGGATTACTATAAAGCTTTCTGTATCTTCTCAAACTGTTACATATATAGTTGAATGAAAGTTGCCCCAAGGAGACATACCCACTTAGAGACGGATCTAGGGGTTCAACATTTAAAAGGGCAAAACTTAGTGCACTAAAGCTTCCTCTATGCACTGGGTTCGGGGAAGAGTTCGACTACAAAGGTCAAAAAAGTATTAGGTTTAGATGAAGTTGGTACCAAAGAGCTACATCTTCTCTTATATCCAAATTTTCGTGGAAAGAGTTGAAACTTTGACAGTCAATTAAGTTTTTCTTTGATAGAAATTTCTTGTCTTTCAAATAATTTAAGTTGTTAGTAACAGTGATTTATAATATATTTTCTTTTAGGTAGTTTTCAAAGATATCAATTTTAAAAAGTTTTCAAAAGCTTCATCTACAACATTTTTTTTCACAAATAGATTAATCTAAATACGCATAATCTCGAAACATCATACATCCACTCCATATAACAAAGTTAAAAAACAAAGCAAAGAATGACGAATATCGAACCTTATAAAAGAACTAGTTAAGTGCATGGTTTGCGCTTGTGCGTTGTGTTATTTAATGCTCCCATTGTTACATTTTATGTTACGCTTTTTTCCTTTTTAGTCCGTCTAATGTCACTTTGCTATAATTTGAAATACTTTAACTTCAAAGTCTCCCGATTATGCTTATTGAAATGATTTATAACCACACAAATATCCAAAGATTGTTTTAGACGACAAATTTTGAAAATCTTTTTTTTAAACATTGTGCTAAGTCAACAGTCCACATGCAGATACAACAACCATTCCTTGTTGCCGCTCCAATGCAACCACAGCAAGATACTATTCATTAACTGCTCCAAATACCAATACACAAATATATGAGCCCTGCAACATAGCAAATAGGTCAATTAGTTTTCCGGAGAAAATGGGCGGAGGGAAAGTATTAGCTATGGGTTTGGACGAACCCAATAAATATTGCTTAGACCCTATACTTGTGTCAGGAATTTCAAGAAGTATCTATGAATATTTAAGTGTAAACCCAATCACTAAGACGAACGAGTGGATTCAATGGCAAATTCAAAACTCATAAATTTCAATTTCAAATCCTGACTTTAAAGAGAAGCACATGTTCAAATCCAACCAACTGAAAATTGGCGAATGAAATTCAAACTTGGAGAAGCAGCAGAACACCAAATATGAGTCATCCCTCATCCAAGCAGTTGTCATTCCTTAAATTTTTATACATCATGTAGTCAAGTTCTAAGGATTCAAACCGACTCAAAACTAAAGACATGTACAGGAAGCAAGACCCTTTAGAATAGAGGTGATGTTGCCACTGAATATCAGTAATCTTCCATTTTAAAATTCATGCAAGGCTTCAAGTCGAACTATTCTTAATGCTTCCATTCACATGGTCAAGTCGAACAAAGAGAATGTATCAACAGAGTATCAATATCAAACATTTCAAGTGTACCTTATTATGTTACTGAAGGAGAAACAAGAAAATCACAGCTTACATACAAATGATTCTAGAGACAAGGTTAGATTTGTGACAGATCATGATCACACCGATAAACCATAATTCAGAAGAAATTGATTCAGTATAAGAATGTAGCGATCATCGATCAATTAATCAACATGATCTATGTTGTTCAAACTATTTCACTTGCATCATCAGTACAAACTAACAAAAGACAAAAGGCTAGCCGTCCAACAAAAAAATTGATCAAAAGTCCATAATACAACTGATGTAAGAGAATAAGAGAGGATAAACACTAAACAGAAGACTTGATACATATACACTTAATATCCATAATCTGAAAGAAAGAAACAATCAATCACAGTAGAGAAAAATACAAACAAATCGCTACATCTTCAGAAAAAGAACAAAAAAAAAAACACTAATAAGTTATTTGTCAATATGGTCATGAAAATGAATATTCACTATTAATTTATGTAAAAAAACTCAAATCATAATTGATGTACCTCCTCAATAGGCTGTTTAGAAAACTCAAGCAATGTTCTCGTCGCCACCACCTTCTGCAACTGCACTGGTTGTCATTTCTTTTGCAGGGACAAAAAGGAAATTGTACCACATCGATAGCATAGCTGAATAAACCAAACAAAAGAAATATTCACTTCTTATTTTCCAAGTTGAAGCTCTGGTATCATGTCAAGGGCAGAAGGATTCTCCCTTACAATGTTATTTAAAAACCGAGTTGTAGTTGCATTAAAAGAGAAGCCCCTTCCAGCCATTTTCTTCATGAAAGTTGTCATTTCACTNTTTAAAATTCATGCAAGGCTTCAAGTCGAACTATTCTTAATGCTTCCATTCACATGGTCAAGTCGAACAAAGAGAATGTATCAACAGAGTATCAATATCAAACATTTCAAGTGTACCTTATTATGTTACTGAAGGAGAAACAAGAAAATCACAGCTTACATACAAATGATTCTAGAGACAAGGTTAGATTTGTGACAGATCATGATCACACCGATAAACCATAATTCAGAAGAAATTGATTCAGTATAAGAATGTAGCGATCATCGATCAATTAATCAACACGATCTATGTGATTCTATTGTTCAAGCTATTTCACTTGCATCATCAGTACAAACTAACAAAAGACAAAAGGCTAGCCGTCCAACAAGAAAATTGATCAAAAGTCCATAATACAACTGATGTAAGAGAATAAGAGAGGATAAACACTAAACAGAAGACTTGATACATATACACTTAATATCCATAATCTGAAAGAAAGAAACAATCAATCACAGTAGAGAAAATTACAAACAAATCGCTACATCTTCAAAAAAAGAACACTAATAAGTTATTTGTCAATATGGTCATGAAAATGAATATTCACTATTAATTTATGTAAAAAAACTCAAATCATAATTGATGTACCTCCTCAATAGGCTGTTTAGAAAACTCAAGCAATGTTCTCGTCGCCACCACCTTCTGCAACTGCACTGGTTGTCATTTCTTTTGCAGGGATAAAAAGGAAATTGTATCACATCGATTGCACAGCCAAATAAACCAAACAAAAGAAATATTCACTTCTTATTTTAAAAGTTGAAGCTCTGGTATCATGTCAAGGACAGAAGGATTCTCCCTTACAATGTTATTTAAAAACAGAGTTGTAGTTGCATCAAAAGAGAAGCCCCTTCCAGCCATTTTCTTCATGAAAGTTGTCATTTCACTAATTTTGTTGCACCTGAGATATCCTTGTAGAATAACATTGTAAGTGAAATTGTCTGGCAAACAACCATTGTCCTCCATTTCTCTAAGCATATCTTTAGCTTCATCTAACAACCCTTGTCGACAAAATCCAGTTATCATTGTATTGTATGTTCTCACATTCGGAAGCAATCCCATTGAAGAAAGCTTCTCAAACATAGCATGAGCTTTATCGAGTTGACCGTTCTTACACAATCCATTAATGATAATATTGTAAGATGTAATATTAATATTTTCTGTCTCTCTTTCCAACTTATTAAGGAGTGACATCGCTTCTTCAATAAGTCCACACTTACAATAACCATCAAGCAAAGTGTGATAAGTGAGTAAGTCAGGTATCAGCCCAGTAGTTACCATCTCAACAAACAATTGTTTAGCATCGCGTATTCGTCCAACTTCAAACAGACCTTGCAAGATAGTATTGTAAGTAACAGTATCAGGTTTTGATCCCTTTTGTGAAATTTCATAAAACAATTGCATGGCCTCATCCACTTTCTTTTTCTTACAGTATCCATTTATTAGTATGTTATAGCTAATAACGTTAGGCTCAATGCCCTTATCTATCATGCTATCAAAAATTCTCCTCGCTCTAACCACCTGACCACGCAAACAATATCCATCCATTATCGCATTGTAGGTGATTATATTAGGCTTTATACCTTTTTCGACCATGAGTCTCACTATTTCCTCGGCATCTTCAACTTTCCCTTCTTTGCATAGTCCATCTATTAGTATGTTGAAGGTGAGCACATTTGGATAAATGTTAAAGTTCACCATCTCGGAGAACAAAGTCTTAACCTTTTCCCACTGACCAAGCTTACATAAACCATCAATTAATGAACTATATGTGACTATGTCTGGAGGAATACCCCTCTGCTTCATCTCATTCAAAAGGTTGATAGCTGCATCTATGTTTCCATCTTTGCAGAGGGAATCTATAACAATGCTGTAGATATAAATGTCGGGCTTAGTGCTCCCCTGTTCCATTAACCGGAGCAAACTTAAAGTCTTCCGAGTATGACCCCTTTTACCAAGCCCATTCATTACGGTTCCAAACATGACTTCTTCAGGTTCACAAATCTTGTCTCTCACCAACTTCTTGAACAATTCAACTGCATCTTTCACCTTATTTTCAGCAAATAATCCCCTTATTATAATGGTAAAGGTGGCAACATCAAATGGAATGCCATTCTTCAGGTAAATGGGCAACACCGAAAAGGCACAATCAGAGCGACGCATCAGACAATAACTANCCATTGCCATTGCGATATCGCAGAGAAATTCTCCTCATCTCTTCTTCAATGACGTGAAAGTCTGCCCTAATTTTGCAACAAACTGATACAGCACTGTCTGTACTCCCTCCCTTCTTCTCAGTCACAATACATAAATTAGGCATACGATTTTGGGGCGCGTGGTCCCTTTTTTAGGTCCAAAATGATGAAACGAAGGCTAAAATAACTATTTACCCTTAATAACTATAATTTATGTATAAATACACCATTCTTTTCTTTTTATTTCTTACACTAATCTTTAAGAATTTTTGTATAATTTTTTAGATGAAAATATTTTATAATTTAAATTTTTTATAAAAAATAAAATTTTAATTTTTTATAGGACGGGAGGTTTTTGCAATTTTTTGTATGGGCCTAGGTGAGGGGTTCAAGATGGAGTAAAAGATTTAAAAATTTATAAAATTTGAATTTTTGTAAATTAAAATTTTAATTTCTTTTTTTTTTTTTGTATGGGAGTGAGGGTAGGGGTTGGGGGCCCTAGATGGAGTAAAAATTTGAAATTTGGAGTGTCTGTTTGTGGATTTTGAAAGTTGAAGTTACAACTTGTGATTTAATGCCAAGTTAAAGGGCTAATATATGCATTGTGTATTAAATGCCCTTGTACTATTAGAAAGGACAAAAAATGTCTCTTGTTTATACTTTGAGTCATTTATGCACTTGTACTATTAGAAATTGGTCAAAAATATCCCGCTTTAAACGGTAGAACAGAAAAGGGTATAAAAAATGTCCTTGTCAATGATATTTTGGTCCAAAAATATCTTATTGTTGGAAAATTGGTCAGAAATGTCCTTCTTTAAAAAAATATATACATATATATTTTCTTTTTAAATATATTGTTTTGCTAATAAAAAATATTATTTTTAAAGAATTCTTTTCTTATTTTTTTTTAAAAATGTTAACTAATAAAAATGTAAGAAAATAATTTTTTTGTGTGTTGTTATTATTTATGATATATTTATTACTTTTATCGTATTTTACATACTATCATACCGCATAAGTTGGATGAGTTAACAAGACCTTTTCCTCTAATTAAGAAAGGAAGTATAATTATTTTAACTCGAGAAATGGAAGTGGCTTTCCAATGAGAGTTGCCCTAATGAACTATTGGATGTTGGAAAATTAATAGCCCAAAATTCAAAATAATTTGAATTGCTTTTTCATTCTAATCATTTGATGGAAAAGAGTTACACTATCATCTAAACACTTGACCTTGTCAAAATTGATTGTTTTTGAATAATCTCTTACTGTAATTGCGGAAGCAGAATAGGAAGAGATAAAGGGATTACCATTGCCATTGCGATATCGCAGAGAAATTCTCCTCATCTTCTTCAATGGCGTGAAAGTGTGCCCTAATTTTGCAACAGCACTGTATTGTACTCCCTTCTATTTAATTGTGCGTTCTTATACTAATTTTTAAAATTAAATTGTATTTAAATTTTATAATAAAAATAAAACTATATTTAAATTTTATAATAAAAATAAAATTATATTTAAATTAATAAATTGCTACTTATTATAAGGAAATAAGGCAGCAGCTTCTGGTTATTCTGTTTGTTTCACCTGTCTGCTTCTTTCTCTTTATTATATGGGATCAATAAAAAATATTTCACGTGTTTTTTAATTTAATTTTTTCAAATCATCTGCATATTGATGTGTTTGCTTCAATTGCTTCATAATATTTCTTTAGCTGCTTCATAGTTTTTGAAATATGTATAAAAAATTTATCGATGTCACATAAATTGAGACTAAAAAATAATTTATATTAGTTACTTGCTTGAGCAGCTTTTGGTGGACGAATATAAATAATTTGTGAGCTTTTTAATTTAATCTTTCCAAGGCAGCTACGTATTGGCATGTCTACTTCAATGACTTCATAATATTTCTTTAGTTGCTTCAATTATAATTTTACAGTATCTTCTAAAATATATAGAAAAAAATATACAATGTCACATAAATCAAAACTAAAAAATAATTTATATTAGGCCCTTGCTAGCACGAGCTTCCGATCGTAGCTGCCTGCTTGAGCAGCTTCCGATTGTACTGCCTGCTTCAGTTGTTTGCTTCTTCTCCTTTATTATATGGGGTCAACAAAAAATATTTCGCGTACTTTATAATTTAATATTTTCATAACAGCTCTGTATTGACATGTCTACTTGAATTGCTTCATAATATTTCTTTAGCTGCTTCATAGTTTTTGAAATATATAAAAAAAAAATTATCATGTCACATAAATTGAGACTAAAAATAATTTATATTAGGTACTTGCTTGAGCAGTTTTTGGTGGACGAATAAAAATAATTTGTGGGCTTTTAAATTTAATCTTTTCAAAGCAGTTGCGTATTGACGTGTCTGATTCAATGACTTCATAATTTTTTTTTAGTTGTTCCAATTATAATTTTACAGTATCTTCTAAAATATATAGAAAAAATCAATCAAACTCACATAAATCGATATTAAAAAATAATTTATATTGGGCACGGGCTTTCGCCACTAGTATATATATAAGGCAGTAAGGCAACTGCTTCCGGTTGTAGCTGCCTGTTTAAGTAGCTTCCAGTTATCCTGTCTGCTTTAGCTGTCTGCTTCTTCTCATTTATTATTGGGGTTAACAAAAAATATTTCGCGGCTTTTTAAATTTAATCTTTTCAAGGTAGCTGTTTATTAACGTGTCTGCTTCAGCTACTTCATAATACTCCCTCTGTCCCATATTAATTGAATTCGTGAGGTAATGCACACATATTAAGAAAAGCATTCAAAGACAAAATTTACGTCATACTTTCAACTATTACCCTTTGTGAAATCATAAATATGTAGTGTAATTTATCTTCTAGAAAAATATAAAACTTCAATAAATGAAAGGGCAAATATGGAAAAAAATTGAAACATTCTTTTTGAACTTTGAACAATTCAACTATTTTGAACATTGAAAAAATATATTCTTGTGATACTTCGTCGACATATGCATCGGGTGTTATTTCTTTTGCAGGGATAAAAAGGAAATTGTATCATGATAGGTAGCCTAATAAACCAAGCAAATGAAATATTCACTTCTTATTTTCCAAGTTAAACTCTGGTATCATGTCAAGAACATAAAGATTCTCCCTTACAACATTTATCAAAAGTTCAGTTGTAGTTGCATCAAATGAGAAGCCTTTTCCAGCCATTTCCTTCATAAAAGAGGTCATTTCACTAATTTTGTTGCACCTGAGAAATCCTTGCACAATAACATTATAAGTGGCATTGTTTGGAGAACAAATGTTGTCTTCCATTCTTCTGAGAATATTTTTAACTTCATAAAACAACCCCAAGACAAAATTCATTTATCATTACAGTGTATGTTTTCACATTCGGGAGCAATCCAATGAAAGGAAGCTTCTCAAAAATGGCACGAGCTTTGTCGAGTTTATCATTTTTGCACAATCCATCAGTGATCCTGCAGATAACACCTGACCAAAGAATTTTTTTGCATCGCCTATTCTTCCAATTTCAAACAGACCATGCAAGATAGTATTGTAGGTAACTTTATTAGATTTTGATCCCTTTAGTGAAATTTTATAAAATAATTGCATGGCCTCATTCACTTTTTTTTTCTTAAAGTATCCATTTATTAGTATGTTATAGCTAAAAATGTTAGGCTCTATGCACTTATCTATCATGATACTTAAAATTCTCCTAGCTCTATCCACTTGACCACGCAAACAATATCCATCCATTATTGCATTGTAGGTGATTATATTAGGCTCTATACCTTTTTCGACCATGTGTTTCATTACTTCCTTGGCATCTTCAACTTTCCCTTTTTTGCATAGTCCATCTATCAGTATGGTGAAGGTGAGCACATTTGGATAAATATTAAAGTTCACCATCTCGAAGAATAAAGTCTTAACCTTTTCCCATTGACTAAGCTTACATAAACCATCAATTAATGAACTATATGTGACTATGTTTGGAGGAATGTCTTTCTGCTTCATCTTATTCAAAAGGTTGATAGCAGCATCTATGTTTCTATCTTTGCAAAGGGAATCTATAACAATGCTGTAGATATATATGTTGGGCTTAGTGCTCCCCTGTTCCATTAACCGGAGCAAACTTAAAGTCTTCTGAGTATGACCCCTTTTACTAAGCCCATTCATTACGGTTCCAAACATGATTTCGTTAGGCTCACATATCTTGTCTCTCACCAATTTTTTGAACAATTCCACTAAGGATGTCTTGACCTTATTTTCAGGATGTTATCCCCTTCTTAGCTTGGTTAAGGTCTATCCTAATAATTCAATTTCATTAATAAAGATCAAGAGGTATAGACAGAAAATATTAGATATGATATACGCGACAGAAGAAAGCAGTTATACTTTTAAGTTGTATGTCAAGATGGAAATGCGATTACCCATTTCGGCATAGACCAATTGTTCAACAGATAAAATACGAGCGAACTATGTCTGGTATAGCAAATTCTCTCCAATAAAAGTTCAACAGATAGAACATGACCAATAAAACTCTCTTCAAGGGCTCTCCATTAAAGTGCATAGGTTTTCAAGCTCTCCAAAAATTCAAGATCACGTTCTTCCAAATTTCTAAGGTTGTTTCAATTAGGTATATGGGTCTTCATTTATAGAGCCCAAAGCAAACTTTATTTTCTTTCAAGTTGCAAGCATGAATTTTTATGAGTTTTCACGATATTGCTTGAATTATGATGATTATCTAATTAATTTATTCAATTATATATGAATTGTGATGATTTACATTAACTACATGTTAATTAGGGCTGATATGAATTCCCTTAATTATGATTTAATTTGATACCAATTGCATGATTTTACTTCATTCAATTTCATACTTTCATATTCAACCGTCCATGATTTTAAAAATGTATTTTTAATGATTAGCACTTTTTGTTTTAGTGGTATTATCTGAACTACTTCGACTGTTTTCATTAGATATTTGTTATCTCCCATCATCACAAATATCAAACGAATAAAATTACCGAATGTCATCTCTGTTGAAATCTTAAATTTGACATCCCCTGATTTTCACATGGTAGCAGTGCATTAAATTTAACCACAGAATTATTAAGCACATAATATCCAGATACAATAAAACCAGAATGATTGGATCTCTTTATCTAAATAAAGTCAACTCTACAATTCTAACTGCCTAAAGAATTATCCCAAATTGCAAAATCAACTATTAGTGACAAGCTGCACCAGTTGATGATATGTATGCTCCAGAAACAATGTCGCTCGATAAAAATACAAAACTGATGTTTCAATTCTTTTATCGCTGAGAAAACGCATCATTTGTTAAGATGCTTTCAATTTTAATCTTGTGCTCATATGTTAATGCCTAATCCCCTGTTTAAGCTGCCTCCTCTATTCTCCAACTGTGAGTCCAAAACCGAACTTGTAGTCTTTCTTTTTGTGATCAACCTGAACAAGCAATAAGGAACACAGTTAGACAATCAATGGAAGTCATACAGTCAAATGGTGAGTGAGATTGTATTCCAACAAGTATAAGCATGAAGAGGAAAAATAGAAAAGAGGTGTGTGCCCCCAATCTAGGAGTTTCAATCCATGCACTAGCTGCCCAACGAGATTTATCGGTTATACGAAGGGAAAAAAAAACAATGTGAAACTTAGAACATGTGTGTTGTAAAGGAGCTACAACAAGATAAAAAAGATCCATAAGCCACCTACCTCAGCTGAAAGAATGAAATTAAGACCCATGTTCAAGCGTTCTTCCAGGAAAGCAGCAACACAACCATTGGAATCAATCTTCCCTCTGAGACGACACTGTGATGCACCCTACAACCTTATCAGAAATTTTCTGAACATAACTCAGTGCAACCATTCCAGTACTAGCAACTTGCCCAGCAGCAACCTGCAGATAAATTAACAGACACTGAATAATGTGAAAACTATTTCCCAACGGGGTAGCAATGCAGTCACAAATACAATATGAGCAAGGTTGATAAGATGTGTCCCAACATGATCGGCTGATTGCAATGCAGTCACAAATACAAGATCAACTTACTGAGTTTTCATAAATCATAACCCCTTGCAAAACACATAATAGCAGCCGACAAAAAGTTTCTACATGTCTATGCATCCAAGGGTATGACCAAGCATTGACTGAAGTGAATGGCGAAAAATGATGTTTCAGTTCAAATTTCAGCGGAGGCAAAAACTCTAGTTGATGTCTTCCCATTTGTCTAAGGCTTGGTAGACAAATAAACACACAGAAGAATAAGAAATTATGCACTAAATAAATAATAACACTAAGCCCCTACCTCTCTCACATAAAGTGAGACAACACTATGCTACCTACTAACCTCTATCCTAATTCTCAACTTCCATACTTTTCCTATCTATGGTTTTCAACTTCCATACCTTCTTATCTAGGGTCTTCAACTTCCATACCTTCCTATCTAGGGTCTTGTCCTCAGCGTCAAATCATGTTTGATAACCTCCCCCGGCCTTTTTAGGCATGCCTCTACCTCTCTTAACTTCTCATATAGCCAATCTCTCACACCTCCAAACTAGTGCATCACTGGACCTCTTCCTCACATGCCAAAACCATCTCAGTCTCACTTCTTCCATATTGTCCACTACAAATGCTACTCCCACCTTGCCTTGCATAGCTTCGTTTCTAATCATAACCCTCCTAGAATGCCCACACATCCATCTGAGCATCATAATCTTCGCTCCCTTCTCTTCTGAATGTGGGAGGTGTTGAAAAAAGAAAAAAGAAGTTTCTAATTTCTACATTGAAGGTCGAGAGAATTACTTTAGTTATATGCTGGAACGTACTAGATCCATTTTTAAAAAAATCATTTTACATATTTAGGTTAATAGCACCAAATTTCCCTAGTTCTATCATAATTAGGAGTCATGGTATTTAGGTAAATTTATCTTGTATAACAATTTGGGTAGAACACCCGATACGAATGTGATATCCCCAAAAAAAGAGTAGAAAGCTATCCCCAAAAGATGCCCAGTTATCTACCTTGCCACACTTACGAACATCGGATTCCTACCAAGGTTCGGTATTGTGAATCTCTAACACTACAGAAACAAGATGTCAACTAGCGCCCCCCCCCCCCAAAAAAAAAACAGAGAGAGATGTCTCATAGTAGAAAGCTATGAAAGAGAAAACAGCTACTACATATATCTTAACTGATGAAGAAACAGTGGTAAATTAGGAAGCAAGAACGAAGGGCTGCAGGTCCACCAGAGATATATGGACCCACAGGCAGAGATCAAGTCTGTCCTTGCAATATACAGGGAAGAGGTGGCAGCCAGTAACTGGATTATAATGCTAGAGTTCTTCTACCATCAAGGTGTCAAAACCTAAGGGCATGAAATGATTTATTGGAGTCTGCATGCGATTATTTGGTAAAAGATAACGACACTTTGAGGCATATATATTTGGAGCTTTCATTGTTCACTAGACTCAGGACAGTTGCAGCAAATAGCACAGTTCAAAAGTGCAGATCACCAGGTTAGAAACTAGGAAAAACTACACCCTTCTCAGAGTTCAGGTTTCTCAAAGCTAACAGGAAACTGCAAAACTGTTGGAAATGCACAGGAGTTGAAAGTACCAAGACCAACAGTAGCCTGCAGGAAATCAAGTTAGATTTTAGGAAAGAATTTACAACATAAGGTTACCTGCCGAAGGATGTAATCGTAACCAAAGCTTGCTGTAACATCTCTAGACATGTAGTTGTACATAAAATCTGATGCTAGAGACACCTGAATGGAAGAGAAGAGTTTAAGAAAAGCAAGTTGCAAATGCAGTTGCTAAGATACTAGTAATTCCTACAACCTTATCAGAAATTTTCTGAACATAACTCAGTGCAACCATTCCAGTACTAGCAACTTGCCCAGCAGCAACCTGCAGATAAATTAACAGACACTGAATAATGTGAAAACTATTTTTAAAAAGGTAAAAACCTGGAAAGATGAAAGGCACCTAGAAAAAACGACAACAACAAATAGTTAATGCTGGTGAAATAAGCAAAAGAACATATAATAGATAAGTTCTCTCTTTGGGAGGATTTACCCTTAAAAAACATGAATATTTTGACGTTCCTGTTCAACAGTATCATTGAAATTACCAAGTTAAAACGATATAATATAAGTCATTTTGCATCTGGAAGACCTGCAGTTCTAAATCTTTTCACACTACAGATTTAACGAGAATAATGACAGTGATCTTGATGTTATAACTTCAGAAAAAACTTCCTCCGATAAAGCATTCGATCAAATGTCAGCATGATACATATTATTTACTGGAAGGACGATAACAGAAAATAAATACAAGTCCTCTCAATTAAGTGAAATAGTTGTCAAGTACCTGGAAAAACTAATTGTAAAACAGCAAAGAAATTCAAGCGGCTACCATGTAATACCACCACAATAACAATAATTACAACACCTCAATCCCAAACAAATCATTCATCTTTTAAACAATACTATAGTACCACGAATCCAGATAAAAAATAATCTAACATCTAGTAATAGGCAGTACCATTTTATCTGTGTTGTAGCGAGCAGCATAACCAATCCCAGATTTCCGATGCTGACCAGCCCAGAACACTTCCCCACCCAGAGACAAATGTGTAGTCACACTCTGCAAGACCAAGTAAAGGTTCAGTTAGCAAAGCTAATAGCATAATACCACACAATTTATCTCCATACGATATGGACCCTCAATCGGGATGGCTTTATTCATTCTCTGGTATTTAATACGAACCACAAGGAATCCATGATTGACCAATAGGTGGTAGATCATAGATGATATCATACCGATTTATCAGATATCCCAGCAGCCCCAAGGGTCAAAAGTGAAAGATAATATTGCTATAGCATTTGCAAACTCCACTCTCTTTTCACCAAGTCAAGTCCATTACAGTCTAAACCATCCAATCTAGGGGTGGCAATTGGGCGGGTTTGGTCAAATTTGAACAGGTTATAATGAATCAAGACACCAAACGGGTCAAAGACCCAACCCAACCCAAATTTGCCAGGGTCAAAATAGGTTGGGTCAAAACGGGTTAAGTAACGGGTTATAGAACGGGTCAAGACCCAACCCGACCCAATTTTTACTAAGTTTCCCCAACCCAAATTTGCTAGGGTCAAAGGGGGTTGGGTCAAAACGGGTTGAGTAACGTGTTATAGAGCGGGTCAAGACTCAACCCAACCCAACCCAATTTTTACTAAGTTTTACTTATTTTATTTATTCTTTTTCAATATTTTAGTACTTAATCAAATTATATTTTTCTTTATTATGGCTATATAAAACATATCAAATTGAAAAAAAAGTGTTTTGAAAATATTTTAACATGATCTCTCTCGAATTAATTCGGGTTGCATATCAACCCAATTTTAAATCGGTTGAGCTAAAAACCGGGCGGGTTATTAACCCACCCAAACTTCAAAGGGTTGGGTCGGGTTGAGCAGGTTGGGTTTAATTTTGCCAACCCTAATCCAATCTAGAGAGGATGATACTGAGTTTGTACTTTGTAGTAGAGAGGCCATTAAGGAACAAAACCAAAAGAAGCGAATTACTAATAACAACCTTTTATTATTAAAAAAAAATAATCAAAGCTTTTTTATAATTATTAATGGGATGAAAGCAACTTCACAATAAAGAAGAGCACAAAGCAATAGTACCTGCAGAAGAACACCTATACACATTGTGCATTTGTGCCCAATTATATAGATAATTCATCTTTTAATTCCCAAACATTTTCTGGTAAAATGAGCCAATGTGAGTAGGGACATTTAGATTGGACTTATACAACTTGCCAACCATCAAAGACACAGTGGAGGCTCCCATCCTCTTTAAAAGGGGCATGTATCTGCACTATCCTTGCCATATTTTTCCTGTTCTTTCCAGATCTTTCATCCCATTGGCACAAATAAACTGTGCAGCTCCAAGACAATAATCCAACAACGATGAACAAGAAATCTCCACCTTGATGTCTTCCGCAGGGATGACCTCATCGAAGCGCGCGCGCGCACACACACATGTCTAACCACCACTGTCCAAAATGCTCGTGCACACCCAAAACCATGTGCGACCACAACATTCATCATGCTTTGCTAGGTTTTTCCATTATCCAATCCACAATAAATCAAATGAAATCTGCCTTAAAAAAACTATGCTGGGATACAATAGAAAGAAAAGGATTCTTTATTTACCCCCAAACATATCTTGAATGCATGGTCTCATAAAATAAACAATTCTAATTCATGTCAATTGATCCTCCATTACTGTCCGGAAAGAAGTGCAAATGATGAGAGTTGAACTCATGACATTTTTACCAAAACAATGGCGTCAAACAGAGGCCACAATTACAGCTACTCATCAGCTAACTTAAATAGCAGTTTGCCAATGTAAATGATGGTGGAAATTGTCTACTATTTCAATTGATCTTTCTGGTGAGAAGGTAATGATTGAGGTTTTCTTTTAATTGGAAATGTTTTACCTTTATGAAGTAATGGATGTGTTGTTATTGATGCAGATTAAGTGGTATCACACTGTTCTTATCACAGAACACATTTTGTGGCAAAGGGAGTACAAAGTGGGTTGGTAATGCCTTCTTATCAGCAGGGGTTGAGTGAACAGGATGAGGTCTAGTTTCTAAATCTAATAATTAGCAAAAAAATACTTAAAAAGTATTTTTTTCTAAGTTATGTGAGAAACTGTGACCCACATTAGTCACTAGTGTCTTTTTCTCTTCTTAGCATTTTATCCAATTAAGTAATCTGTTTTTACACAAATTACATTACCATTGATCTCTTATTGATGCTATAACAACTGTTGATGCTTTCCCTTGCTCTCTCTCCCACTGCTAGGCTTTTAATTCCAGTTGGCAGCACAATGTCGTGCATCATTATCTTTTCTTTTAAACCTAAACACACACCTGTAAGTGATAAAACACTTAATTTTTTTTTAACCTTTAGAAGTTCATGATACATCATGTAATTTGAGGACATGAATGACAGACACATTATACAGTTCATATACATAATGGACTGAGGAAAGACCATTTACTTTCTAAAATACTAATACTTGCTATGATCACACAAGTAGGATCTGGGAAGGATGAAGTGGTGTATATAGACTTTACCCCTACCTTTGTGGGATAGAGAGGTTGTTTCTTATAGACCTTTACCTCAAGAAAAATGTTTTCTCAAACAGCTCAGAGAAAATGCCAAAGTAGAATGCTATGATGGAAATATTGAAGAAAATAAGTATTGACAGTAAAAGTAAAAAGTAGTCTTCTAGAATGTTACCATTATTTTAAATGAGTAACAATACCTGGATGTAGCTGGCTCCAAGTAATGCACCATTGCCAAGTTGAAATTGAGTCCTGAAGTCTTTACCCTTATAAACAACATCAACAAAGAAGACATACAAAAATCATTATTCCCAAATCAAATGGCCTGCAACATGGTATAAGAATAGTACAACTTGAATGAGATAGAAAGAGTGACCAGAATAGCCTGGATGAATCAACTAAATCTTATTGAACTATACGCACCAATATCCTTGCATAAACAGAGTGAATAATTACCTTGTAATCGAAATTAACCATGCCATGCGACATGTGTGGTTCACTTGTCAGCTGTTAAGAGGATCATAGTTATGAGACATACAGTTTCTCCACATAAAATTACGGAAGGGAAAGCAACAGTGGCAGATATCATTTATTTACCTGACCATTGGCTTTCAATGAAAGATTCTCAGACAAATCACACTTCACCCTAGCATTCACTCTGCCGTCTGTCATTACTCTCCCAATAAGCATCATCTGCGGGCATTAGTAGTAAGTCATTGCCCCATAATTTTATCCTCAATGAGTTCAGGCACTTGGAAAAAATAAATTCTACTACAAACCTTTGGATCTATAAAGTTGGCACCAAACTCATAGTGAGCTGTTGGTATTTTGACAACATCTGCAGACTGAGTAGGAAGTTCTGTAGGCCCCATAAAAACACTGATAAAAGGTAGGAAGACATTAGTTATCACTATGCAAAGACCTCTCTCTCTCCAGCAACGGAGAGAACACAGCTACAAATATGATATATTTTTCGAGTATATAAAATCTACCTATGACTTAGTGAGAATCTCTGATTAAGTCCTTTGGTAAAATCAAAACGCAATCCTTCAAAAAGCTCTGGCTTTAAAGACACTGCCAATAGAAACATGAATCAGTTATTCCCTCACCAAAACAATAACAGAAATATAGGAGTGTCACATTTGGGAGCACTAAAGCTGATTACATATGAACATGGAAGGAAATTTTAGAACTGCAATAGAAGCACTGCATAGTTTTAACCTTATAGTGGTTTCAACAGCCAATCCTCAAGGTTTTGAAAAAGATGACTACTTGACAAACTTTACATGTACAAACAATGAATCAAACAACTCTTAGCCCAACCTCTTTTCCCAAATGCGAGGTTGAATTTGAATGCAGAGGCAGTATTTCTAGCTGAACCTAGAGCATTCACAACAAACACTCAATCTCAAACCAGTTTAGGTCAGATATATGAATCCTTTGTATCCATTCTGCTCTATGCAAGCCCATTTCTTTCCATACCAAACAAATATTCAATAGTTTCTCCAAATCTTAGACATATTCTATAAATATCTAAGTAGAACACAAAGAATCCTGAAAAAAAAAACCTAACGTAAGCTTAACAACAGTAACTACGCCTTAGTTCCAACTAGTGTTATCCCATGTATGGATCCTCACTTTCATTGTGTCTATTCTTAGCTCCACATGATTACAAGAGATTGTTTGTGTTGCGATTCAACTTCTGTTCATGTAGTTTGAGGCCAATCTCATCTTCTTTTTTCTCAATCTGTGCGCCATCCTTCCAGGAGCCATGCTAATCTCATCTTCTTTTTATTATCTATCACCATCATCATATTGTCATATGAAGTTATACTAGTTCTATGAGACCCGTGCTAAGCCCAGACCCAAACTCAAGATATAGAAGTAGTAATTTTATTAAAGAAGAACAATTTGTTTATATTTTTGTGTTACAGCTTAATGGCACATTAAACGTATCTTGTCGATAAGCCTTTATTAGCATTCCTAATCACTTAATTGGATAACTTTAAACATATAGCTATTTATGACGAAGGAAGTTTGGCCGGAGAATTAGAGAATATCTAAAGAACACAAGTGATTTGATATTTTATAAAATAACCTAATCTAAAATATGTAACTAATTATAATTCAACAAAGATCGTAAATAAAAAATTATTGGTATTTTTATGAATTTCTGAGCTTATCATTTCTTAGTTATAGATAGATAGAAATGAATTTATTTAGATATTTATTAAGTTTTAATTTCCTGCATAATTTCATGTACCAAGAGTTCTTCCAAAATTGTTGTTACATTGGGTATGTTGTTGTACAGAATCATATATAATTTCCCCAAAAACCCACTTGTAGGATTACAGATTACACTAGATAGTATGTTGTTGTACAGAATCATCTAATACAACAAAAAGCTTCCGTGATTGCAACTTTATGTTATGATAGTTATAACCTTAATTTAGAGCCTTTACATAAATTATAACTTAATAATGATCTTATAAGGATATTAATCAATAATGACTAAAGTACATTAATAACATACTCCATTCAATCCATTTAACTTGTCATGTTTATTTTTACATGCCCCAAAAATACCCCACCAAGCTTTTTTAATGCCCATTAAGAAAACTAAAAAAAAACACGGTATTACTTACTAAGTTACCCTATTTATTAGATGTTTTTTGAGAATTGAACAATATTAAAAAGAACTATGATAGTATAATTGAATATAATTGCATACTTTAATATTGTATTAAAAAATATTTGGAGACAATTTTTTTGAGTTGAAGTGACTGTTAATTTAAAACAGAGGGAGTATTAACTAAAAGGTAATCTAATAAGTGACAAGACGAGATTCACACAATGTTACTAATGGGTTACACCAATTACAAAGGCCCGAGTGGGAATGGTCTAAAGAAAAAGTATTAGGGCAAAGAGAACATGCAAGAAAAAAGGCAACATCATCTGCTATTTGTGGCAACTTCACACCAAGGAATGAAACTCTGTATTTACCCCTGTGAGGACAACAAAACTTGTTATCCTCTTACTTTGGCATCCTGCATGTGCTAATTTATCTTCCATAGGACATGATCGTTCCTAATCTATTTTCTTATATCAAGTGTAGTATAATTTTTTTGACAAAGAGGGAAAGCTCGTATACGGTAACGAAGAGCTATAGCCAAAAAAACAAGGGGAATCTACAAAATATACAAACCTCAAGTGCACCAAAAAGATATAACAAACAAGAAATTATTCCTCGTATGAACAAAATCAAGTTCTGTCCTTTCAAAAGCTCTTTTACAAATTCACATTCATTTTAACATCTAGACATTAGTGACATTGACCTTAATTATTAGAAAATGCATGCCCTTACGGACCTAACATTCACCATCATATAATATTGTTTCTCTCAAAATGCACAACCTCTCTACAGAACTTACTTTCATTTGTTAGGTTTCTTCTTGCCGCATTTCACTCTCGTAAGACTCCTCTAGTGTAGTTATCTAATATTCTTATTATATCATGTCATTTATTTAAAAGACTAAATCTACACATCTAGATTGTGTCGTTCTCGTATCACCTTCCTTCTTATGCAAGTTATATCTAGGATATATGTATAAATTAACTTCCCATCCTACAATTCCAACTTTTTCAATCCACTTGTCAATCATTATGTCAATAAGACAATATCATTTGTATATAACTTGCAGACTTGCACCATGAAACCTAATCCCTACACTACTGGAGGCGATGCAATAGTAAAAATTAAACTTTAAACCACATTTCAATTCTTAGAATATGCAAAAGCAATCTACAGACAATGGGAAATCAACCACTGCTCAATTAAGGATCTCTACATGAATCTTCTACATCTATTTTAGTTATCTTATATTTTATTCTATTTTTTCATTCACCTGAAAGACTAAATCTAGATGTTTAGATTGTATCATTCGCGGATCACCTTCATTTTTATGCAAGTAATATTTAAGAAACATATATGGTTTAACTTGTCAATTCCAAGTTTTTCGATCCACTTGTCAGACATTTTGTCAATGAGACAGTAAAGTTTGCATGTATCTTACACATTGAAACCTAATCCCTACACCATCGGAGGCGGCGTACTATTAAAAGATCAAAACACCACACTTGAAATCACATTTCAATTCTTAGAACATGCAAAGCAAAGCAATCTGCAGACAAAAGAAAATCAACTACTACTCAATTACAGGACTCTGTCATTCACCTAGAAGACTAAATCCAGATGCCTAGATTGTGTTGTTCTCCCATCGCCTTCCTTCTCATGCAAGTTATATTTTTACGATACATATATGAATGTAACTTCACAGCCTACAATTGCAGCTTCCGGTCCACTTGTAAGTAGTTTTGTCAATTAGAAAATATCATTCATATATATCTTGCAGATTTCCATCATGTAACCTAATCCCTACACCATCGGAAGCGACATAATATTAAATAGTTAAAACGACATACTTTAACATTTCAATTCTTAGAATGTGCAAAGCAAAGCAATCTGCAGACAACTGAGAGCGTCTCAATTACAGGATCCCATTACGTAAGTCTTCTACGTCTAATCCGCTCTATTCCGAACCATTTCAACTACACCACCAATCCTAATAAATCCTATACATCCATCTCTCTACTCAAACCAATTTCATTTAAACTTTAAAAGCATCAACTGATCATAGGAGAGAAGTGAATGATGATAATAATATTAACTGAGAGCTTCCTACTTAGAATCCAGTTACATAAATCTTCCACATCTAACTACTCCAAACCATTTCAACTATACCGGCTCATACTTATAAATCATGTACATCCATTTCACTCAACTCAAAACCGATTTCATTAAAATGTACAATCAACAACTGATCAATGATGATAAGTAATGATAATAATACTAACTGAAAGCTTCTCAAGTAAAGGATCAAGCTACAATGATTTTCCACATCTAATCAGCTCCATTCCAAATCATTTCAACTACGCCACCACATCCTTATAAATTCTATACACCCATTTCACTCAACTCAAATCCTTTTTAATGCCCATTAAG
>DF359164.1:22960-64653 GCA_000787875.1 Solanum virginianum | reverse complement strand
ATCCGATTTCATTAAATTTAAGAGAAGTCAAGCATAATAATACTAACTGAGAGCTTCTCAATTACAGGATCCAGCTACATAAATCTTCGACACCTAATCCACTCTATTCCAAACCATTTCAATTATACAGCCACATCCTTGTAAATCATATACATCCAATGTCACTCAACTCAAAATCGATTTCATTAAAATTTAAAAGCAACAACTGATCATAAGAGAGAAGTAAATGATACCAATATGAACTGAGAGCTTCTCAATCACAGAATACATCAATAAAAATCTTCTATATCTAATCCACTCTATTCCAAACCATTTCAACTATAATGCCACATCCTTATTAATCTATATACATCCATTTCACTCAACTCAACCGATTTCATTAAAATTTAAAAGCAACAACTGATCATAGGAGAGAAGTAAATGATAAAATATGAGCTGAGAGCTTCTCAATTACAGAATCCATCAACATAAATCTTCTACATCTAATCCACTCTATTCCAAAACATTTCAACTATGCAGGCACATCCTTGTAAATCATATACATCCATTTCACTCAACTCAAAACCAATTTCATTAAAATTTATAAGCAACAACTGATCATAGGAAAGAATAAATATTAACTACGCGAACTGAGAGCTTCTCAATCACAGAATCCATCAACATAAATCTTCTATATCTAATCCACTCTATTCCAAACCATTTCAACCATAACACCGCATCCTTATAAATCTATATACATCCATTTCACTCAACACAAAACCGATTTCATTAAAATTTAAAAGCAACAACTGATCATAGGAGAGAAGTAAATGATCACAATACAAGCTGAGAGCTTCTCAATTACAGAATCCATCAAACATAAATCCTCTACATCTAATCCACTCCACATCCTTGTAAATCATATACATCCAATGTCACTCAACTCAAAACCGATTTCATTAAAATTTAAAAAGGATAACAATACTAACTGAGAGCTTCACGGTGAATTTCTTCATAAGGAATTGGACAAGGCAAGTTCATGTAATCAACTTTCTCTTCAACCGCCGTCGACTTTGAATTCGCCGGTGGAACTGTGACTGACGGAGGAACGAGAGTAGCCATTGCACAAAATTAAATAAATCAACGAAAATGAACGAAACGAAGAAGAAATTCGATTCTTCTTCCTGACTGCGGCTAACAAGGAACAAAAGCTCAGTAGAGTGAGAGAAGTAAAACCCTTCGCCTAAATAAAGAAATAAAACCCTTAAAACTTCGAATAGCCCGACCCGGCCCCGTTTTGAGTGGCTTCATTTTCATGTGACATCTGGAAGGCCCGTGCTAGCATTGGTCGAATGTAAATTATTTTTTAATCTCAATTTATGGAACATAATAAGTTTTTTCTATATATTTTTAAAAATATTGTAAAATTATAATTGAAGCAAATAAAAAAATATTATGAAGTCGTTGAAGCAGACAAATTATTTTTTGTTGGCTCACCGAAAGCCACAATATAAATTATTTTTTAGTCTCGATTTATGTGACATCGATAGATTTTTCCTATAATTATAATTGAAACATGTAAGGAAATATTATGAAGTTGTTAAAGAAGATATGTCAATACACAGCTGTCCTGGAAAGATTAAATTAAAAAGCTCACAAATTATTTTTTGTTGGCTCACCGGAGGCTGCAATATAAATTATTTTTTAATCTCGATCTACGTAACATCAATAGATTTTTAATATATATTTCAAAAATTATTACAAAATTATAATTGAAACAGCTAAAAAAATTATGAAAAAATTGAAACAGACACATTAATATGCAACTGCCTTGAAAAGATTGTAAGGTCGATGAGTTTTTTGAGATACAAATATATAACATCATTATTAATACACAATCATTTTATATGTACAAATTTTTCGTTGCAAATCATATTTAACTTCATAATATGCATAAATTCTATTTATTCGTAGACATTAGAGCTCATCAACTGGTACTAATTTTTTACATTGCTGACTTTTGCATGTTGTTATACAACATATTCAATGATTTATCAGATGTTATATTACGGCCAAAATAAACAAAGACATGCAAAAAAAAATAAAAATATTTTTTAAAATGCAAAATATAAGTCATATTGACCTATTGGTATTAATTTTTTTGTTTTGTTAAACTTTCCTTTTTCTTTAATGAAACGATTTTTCCTATGAAAATGCATTTGACTCAAATCATTTATTTTTTTCAGAAGCAAAATCTTATCAAGTTATATACATTCCCTCAAGTTTTTTGAATCGTGAAAATACAATTAACTTTTACCTGATTTCATTTTACTAAACTATAATGAGTATTATTTTACTTTTGGGGACTTTTTAAATGCAAAGTAATATGTTCTAATTTTTAATGCATTAACATTTTTTTGATGTTGATCCAAGTCTAGTCTAATAGATATAAATATCCTTCTAAACTTTTCAAATATATATTTTATAATCTTCTTTTATTAACCTAAGTCGGATCGAAAACTGTCTGTTAATAAATCTTAAGTAATGCTTAACTCCTTCCTTTTAAGATAACTAGAATCCTTATTTAGAATTACATAAATTAAGCAGATCACTAATTTAAAGTTAATTTAGTATTAATCTAGCTTTACTTTAGTTAATTATTAGATATCCTAGTCTACTTTAAAATAATTAGTTGACAACTTCTTAAATTAATTAATTTAAGGATTATCAATATATTGTACCCTAATTTGACCCCATTTAAAATGGAGTATAACAAACAGTCATTTCAGACTTTCAGTGACTCATAGGGCTTCCTTCAGTGTAGATCATAAAATATTTTAAAAAACAAGTGTAACACCTAATAAAATTACCAAAATACCCATAGAAGAGATATGTGTGCATAACGCGTCTTCTCATGCTCCGTTTGAAAATTCGAGATTGAATTTGTGATCAGCATGAAAAATTGAGTAGAAAAATGATCTAGGTCGATTTTTAGAGCCATCGGATCAAAAGATAATTTTTCGATCCAAAATTCAAAAACAGTGTTGATGCGCGACACGCCTGAGACGCGGACCAACACTTATATTTTTTTCATTTTTTTCGACGGGATTGGAAAAACTCATTCGAAAAACTTTTGAGAAAAATAAAACTAGTGCGCGCCCAGTCCGCGATTTCGAAGTTGGAAATTTTTCTTTTATTTTGAGGAGCATTTCGATCAATTTTCAACCCTTCCTAAACTCAAATATGATCAAAATGAGTCGTTTTAAGCGTAAAAAGGGCTTTAAACTCTATTATAAGTTATTTTATAATCACTTGAAAGACTAGGGCTTGAGAGAAGAGAAGAGGGAAGCATAAATTAAAGAATTCAAAGGTAATTCTTGAAGTTGATTGTTGATAGATTCATCTCAGGTATGTAAGGCTAAACTAAAAGTATGAGATTACTCTCTCATGTACCCTATAGATGGTCTTAGAAGAGAGTTGAAAGTTCGTTAGTCTACATACATGATTTCTTAATGGGTTTTCTTGGAAATTATATTAATTTCATGTATTTTCATATGTTGATAATCATCATAAACTTGTTTTCTTGAATTGAATACTTTTCATGAGATATTGTATAACCCTACATGATTATTTTTTTAAAGCATGCATGAATGAAGATATAGATTGAGTCTAGAGCCTTGATTGAGAATGTCGATTGTGATTGGGATTGTGATGTGAGAATGATGATAGGTTGATAGTATTCGACGGTCCATGAGTCTTCCCAAATAAATTCTAATGATTTGTTTATTCGATTGTTTTTTAATGATTGTTCTAAGCCTTGAGCTATTGATTGAGATGTTGATTAATGAGATGATGAAAGTCTCTATGAGACTGATTGGATGATGATTGCCTCTACGAGACTAATTTAAGATAAGTTGATTAAGATGATTTGATTGAATCAATTGTCTTATGAGCATTGAGTCTTAGGAAGAGTATCAAGCATCGAAAGAGTAAGAATTAATCCAACTCGCACTCGTCGAACTATGTAGTCAAGCGTAGGTGACGATTAAGACCATTACATCACACTATGTTGAGGTCCCCTCTGATTAGAAGTCCCTAAAATAATAGAGGACTTGTGGATTGTTGTCTTCATTTTGAACTTGTCTATTATGGTTTCGATTCATTCTCTACCTGGCAAGTGCAGAACGGCTGTGGCAACATCAGCATGATTGTTGTACAATCATTTGCTCATAAGTGGTTATTGTCAGATAAGAGAAACTCCCAAAAGTTCCCACCTTGAGTACTCTGAGTCAAGTTGAGTTGAGTTAAGTTAAGTTGAGTTCTATTGAGTCGAGTTAAGTTGAGTTCTATTGAGTCGAGTTGAGTTGAGTTCTATTGAGTCGAGTTGAGTTGAGTTGTATTGAGTCGAGTTGAGTTGAATTCCATTGAGTTCAGTTCTATTGAGTCGAATTAAGTTGAGTTCTATTGAGTTGAGTTGAAACACCTAATTCTAGTCTAGTGATCCCTAAATACTTAAAAATGTTGTGAATCAAGCCGAACTATTGTAATTCTTTCTCGAATCATTACAAATCGCATGGGTCTGATTTGATTGATGAGGTTTGATTGGTTTGATCGGTCACTTGTCTACTCTTTATTCTTGTTTTAGATAGACATTTGACATGTCGATTGGTTACTATTCTGAGTTGATGTTGTTCCATATTATTCTACCCATTTCTATTTCACTCAACTATTTTACATACCATACATTTTACATACTAACGTCACTCATCATTGCATTATTTTATGACGCGGATACAGGGATTAGGCGAATCGTTGAGGATCTGAGCAGTCAGCTGATTGGTGAGCCTCCCTTGCTTTAGAGGATTCATTCTATTATTTCATTAGCTTTTAGAGTTAGACTTTGTTAGCTATATTTTGATTTGAGATAATCATTGGTCTGTCATTGACACCACTTGATAGTGATAGAGACTTCATAGATTAGAGTCGAATGTTGATGTCAAGACTTGTTGAGCTAGTTCTTTCTACTAGCCCTTTTATCTATTGATATTATGTTGAGACTAGATGAGATGTGCCCATACTTTCTTAAGTCTTCCGCTGATTGTCTTGAGTCATTCATTGAATGAATGTGATGAGGCCAAGTGGTTCGCTTGGAGACTAGCAATAGTCTCTGAGTATCGGCTACGTTTAAGGTACTCTCCCAGAACGTGACAGCAAGCAAATCAAAATATATTTTTTCAAAAAAATTTATATGTAATTTAGCAAATCAATATGAATTTTACACACACATATGTATAATGTAATCTTAGTATAGTAATGTAATCTTAAGCTGAACTGTATATGAAATTCCCAATTTTGTTCATAAATTGCATTAAATGAATGCGTTTTATGCTTTAGTACATCATCCCTTCTTTTTCTTCTTCTTTTTTTCCAGTGAATTGTATTCGTTTATAATTAATTAATTAAATTAATTACCTAATTATAATGCTTCTTTTCTTGCAATAATTGTTCGCTAATTGTCATGGAAAAAAGTTAGTATTCATGTATAATCTTAAGACCCTTTGTCGAATGAAGTCAAGAGGCATACTCCTCGATTAATTATTTTTTATTTTATTTATCAGAAAAGTTACAGTCTTTTTTTATGAAGCTGCAACTCATCGATAAAGTCACAACCATTTGAAAATTTTATATTCATTCAAAAAAATTCACAATCTTTAATTTCAATTAAATGTATGTTGTTCAAGTAGATACAAATTTCATTTAATTTTTGGTTGGGGGTATTATAATAACATCTAAGTAAAATATTTCATGTTTTAAAGGTAAAATAGATATTGATATACATTTTTTATATACGACTATAGATATATTATATAAAAAGAGTGTGTTTGGAATGAAAATAAATTTTTTAAAAAGAAAATATCAAGAGAACTTATGTATAATCTAACGAAATAATATGAGTTTTCATAGATATAATGTTGAATAATATTATATACTGAGATACGTGACACAATATTTTATGCTAGATTGTATATCTTTAAAAACTTTTGACTTTGTCCATAAATCGAATTTGGTGAATGCATTTTATTTATTATCGTATCATTTCTTTTCCCTTCTTTCTTTTTTTCCCTGGTAAATTGTATTCATTTGTAGATCTCTTTTCTCGTCATGTTTATTCACTAATTGCCATGAATAAATCAAAAAATCAATTTTTTTGTGTTCTTGTTCTTTTGTAAAGGGATAGTTCTTTATTCTTGAATCTAAATATTATATAGTAATAATGTTTGTTGAAGGACAAAAGTGTCAAGGCAATTAAAATTCTTTCTTGAGTCATTACAAATGATTCTGTAAAGGTTTTACTAAAAAAATTGACCGAAAACGGTACCACCAAAAACATTGATGGGCTAACAAACATAAAAAATGGAGCAAAACACCTAATTCTAGTCTAGTGATCCCTAAATACTTAAAAATGTTGTGAATCAAGCCGAACTATTGTAATAAACACCTAATTCTAGTCTAGAGATCCCTAAATACTTAAAAATGTTGTGAATCAAGCCGAACTATTGTAATTCTTTCTCGAATCATTACAAATCGCTTTGTAAATATTTTATAAAAAAAAAATTAACCGAAAATCATGCACTAAAAATTTCATGCTCTAACACACGAGAAAATTGCCTAATCAATATTAAGTGACCCCTAAATGCTACAAATATCATACGGATCATGATAAGGCTAAATTATTCCCTAGGTCATTATGAATAAGGTTTCATTGAAAATTTAATTGGAATTCATACTATTAGAAAATCCATGAGCCATAGCCCTTATTCAAACAAATATAGATCAACGTTTTTAGTTGTGCGGGGTGGGGGTGTACTATAATAATTTAACATTCATGTTAGTAGATAGTTTTATTTGGGGGTATCTGTAACACCCCACACCTTACATATACTAGTTCTATGCAAATGGAACATGATGTGGCTTGGCCAATTTAGACCAAGTCCGATAATGAATAAAGTTCGAATTAAAGGTGTAACTTTAGTCCACGTTTTAGCATCATAAATGAACAATATTTACATCCAAAGATGAATAATAAAAGGGGCCAAGTGCATCACAACCCACTTGACTAATTGGGCTCAAACTAAGTGAAGAGAAATTAGCAAAATGGGCAGCCAAAACCCATCAATTTGCAACCCATTTAGGCCCAAGTGAAAAGGACAAGTTACTACATCGCCACCTTGATAAAATAAGTCCTAAAATGTAAAAGAAAGTCGGCCAAAGAAATCCTTTAAAAGGGGTTACAAGCAGCACCTTTAAGTCATTCTTAGACTTGGAAAATTTCAGCTTTCACAAGGGCTATTTGTTATCCTTTCTTGACTTTGTAAAGCAACCACAAGAAGCTTTTAGGGTTTTTAAAGAGGCTTTCAACCTTGAAGGTAAAGGTAAGTAATTATAGTTGTCTATTTATTATGATTTTTCATGAAAAATAAGAGAATTAGGCTGGTATTATTTGTGCTGAAATTTTGGACAGCATGTATTCCAAGATTGTTGTACACTTTTCTTGTTTATTTGAAAACTTTTCTCTTCTTGGTTGGTTGGATTATGAAGTGAGGTTTATATTTTAATAAGGTTTAGTTCTATAATACTGTATCAAGGTCACTGCATTATTTGTTCAACGTAAATAATTGAGTGTTAGTGTGTTATCCTAAGTGTGGTGTTTGTAAAGATTGTGGACTGATTAATTGAGAACTATTGCCTCACGTCCTCCACCTATTTTGTGAACTGTTTTGGGACTATTTTAGGACTGTGTTTTATTTATAAATATGGTGGGAACAGTTTGGTTGAAGTTGATACAGGTTTGGAATGGCTAACATCAAAATGTAGTGAAGGGGTGCAATGTTATGCTGGTTACTTATATGTTGTGTGTAATTATTATGTGTTGTGCTTTGTGGACTGTTGTGAGACTGTTATGACACTAAAACAGGCAACACATGATAAGTATATGAGAGTGTGTATTAGAAAATACGACTAGAGGTGGAAAGGTTGAAAGAATATACGCATGTTAATAGTTACACGCTTACTGCCCGTGTGTTGTTTTTATGAGATTGGGATGTCAAAATGTGTTTATTAACTGCTGATACTAGTTTTACCACCTACTATATTGTAGATAAATATTTAGAGTAAAAGAAGGTTACTTTGAGGTAATAACGAGATCATACAACGAGGTATGTAAGGCTACTCGACTTCATATTACTTGATATGAAATCTAGATTCTTCTTTGGCACATACAGGCACTTAACAACTCTGACACAACTATTAACTGTGTCTCCACTCTTTCACATTTTCATATGCTCTCATACATAGTAACCTTCAAATTTGTATACATACGTGAATACCAAGTTATATGGGTTCTTGTTGCTAAATAAAGTTCACGAGTCGTTTCATCTCATACGCATTTCATTATTTATGTAACGTACTCTTTTCATTGTCGTATTGTCTTGTATGATTATTTACATGTCACATGCTGCATCTACAGTCAATCTCATACACATTTCATTATTTGTGTAACATACTCTTTTCATTGTCCTATTGTCTTGTAAGATTATCTACATGTCACATGCTACATATACAACCATACAACTCCAATATTATGACCACCAAAAGAATTATCTCAAAAGTAATTGAAAGATAAAGTAAAGTATATTGCTTATTGATAGGTGGTAACCCGAGCGGTGGAAGAATCACCTAGCCAGGGTCGATCCTATTACAGAACATAGTTTTATTTGAGTTGTTACTTCATATACAATATTTTCTGCCTTACATAGTGAGTACATTATCTCATACCGACGTCCCTTACGGGGGATCTGCATTTCATGCTGCAGGTACAGATGCTAGTAGCTCTCCCCAGTAGGAGTACAGGATACCCAACTGTTGTTACCAAGCTCAGGTTGCTTTGGAGCTTTGTGTGTCTAAAGCTTATACTTTTGTATTGTATAGTTAGTCGAGGCGGGGCCTGTCCCGACCCTTATCAGATACTTTTCCTTATCTAGAGGCTTTGTAGACTATGTAAATTAAAGTGTGATCATGTCTCATACTTTAGACAACGTGGCCCCAATGGCCTAGTCATATGCATTTCCTTTTGGCTTGTTATTAATGCTTAATTTCTTGAAAGCATGTTGAATGTCGAAATCCCCTTATAATATGTATAGAAAGCGCATAGATACAGGTTGGTTCTCCCGAGCCTTATCAGCAACGGGTGTCAGTCCGCCTTAACGGGACTTTGGACGTGACAGTATCATAATAATTTAACATTCAAGTTAGTAAGTTAATGATTTCAAGATAAAAACAGATATAGATATACACTTATTATATACAACTATACACATTATACATAAAGAGTGTGTTTGAAAAGAAATGAGAAAAAATTGGAGTAATTTGTGATTTGCATTCATAATGTATGCCCTCTTTTGTGACTTGCACCTTATCCTATCATTTTTTGTGATTTACACCCTAATCTCCTTATTTTCTTGCAAAATCACAAAAATTCATTTTTTCAACAATTTTCAAAAGGTAAAAAAGGAAATTTAATATAAAAACAATAGGGTGGATATTTTCCTCGCCTTTTCTACTCTTTGAGCCCTAGTTTTCTCTATCCAACCACTCAAAAGAACTTTTTAATTGCCAACAATTGCAGGCTAATATTTGAAAGAAGAATTTCAACTCCACTTTAATCAATCATGCATAGGATCAAAGAGGAAAAATTGAAAGGTAAGCAGTTTTTTTTCTATATTTGCAACTACAATTCACAACACTTACTCTACAATTGTAAAAGTTATTTCATTCATCATACAATCCATAACTGCAGTACATGCTAACAACATTCTTGATGCTAATTATCTCGTGTGCCGCTGCTATTAGTTTATCTTTATAAAATAATACCCACAAGTAGTAATTTTTTAAGTCACTTGTTATTTTGTATTATTTAGGCATTGTTGTCTATTATATTGTTGCACAGGTAAGAGTCATGATTTTTTTACATAAAAAATTTATCACAGAGGTGAATTTGTGGACATGCCATAGAAAGGTGCAACAAGTGTTTACAAACTGGACATAATACACCAACTTACAAGCAGAAAAATAGTTCCTTGAATTCAAAAACTCCATCTTAAGACAATGAAACAATCCAAAAAGCGTCCATGATCCGAACAAATGGTCATTTTAAACCTTGAATTCAATTGGAACAAAATTAGGATACAGTGGCTTGTTAGGTTGGCACTTCAAATTACCAGGGACGGAAATTGGTAATGGTTACATTCAATGCTTAACTGATGAAGATTGTAATTTAATGGTGAAAACACTTCCAGCTAATAGGATAGCTGAAGTATACATTACACATCTTGATGGTGTGGTGAAAGGACAAAGCCAAGTCAGTTCTAATTCTAATCAGTGTTGTGGAGATGATAGGAGTCAGATTATTGAGTCATATCTGATTAAAAAAAGTGAAAATAACAAGACCTCCAAATTTGTAGAGACAAAAATTAACTTGGATGAATTGAGATGAGAAAACGCAAAATACAGAGAGAGAAAAAAGATAAAGACGATGAGATAACATTAGAGCACTCTAAAGGTGATGAATACAATATGAATGAAAATAAAGGGCTGCATGATTTGGAGATGGATCCTGATTACGAGTGGCTTGGAGTTTGGGATACAACAGAAAAAGATGAAAAGATAGTGAAGCTACATGAGAAAGAAACATCGAAAGTAAAAGAGAATGGAAAAAAAACAACTAAAAAAGGTGGAGTTGATGGAAAAAAGAAGGAAAAAGGAAAGGAAAAGAAAAAAGAAGTGGTGATGAAAATAAATCAAAGCACCACTTTTACAGGCTTACTATTGGAGAGTTCATCTTCAGAAGATGAGAGTAGTGATAATCATTTTGAATATGATGAATCAAATGATCTGAAGAGCATTAATAGTGAGGATAGTGAGGAAATTCGGGATCCACTGTGTTGTTGGAAACAGTACCATATGATGAGGATGGAGAACCTATTTTTAAAAGAATTTATATATGTCTTCATCCATGTAAAAAAGGTTAGAAGACAGGGTGCAGGCCACTTATTGGGATGGATGATTGCTTTCTTAAAGGACTATATGGAGGTCAACTTTTGCAATAGCTTATGCAGTAGTTGATATTGAAAATAAGCAAAACTGAAAGTGGTTTCTAGAATTATTGGTAGATGACCTGTGCATCAAAAGTTGTGATAATTAGTGTCTCATTACAGATAAGCAAAAGGCGAGTAACTTACAAGTACATATCTTTCTATTGTTATAGCTCTAGTAAATACAAAATTATTTTACTGAAATTAAAAATATTTTACAATTTCACTTTTACAGGGTTTAGAGGGAGCTATTTATGAGGTCGTTCCTCAAGTTGAGCATAGACATTGTGTAAGACACTTGTACAACTTCAAGAAAGAGCATAAAAGTTTATCTTTAAAGACTCTGTTTGGAAAGTTGCTAGGACAAGCAATGTGAGTAAGTACAAATATGAGATGGATATGTTAGAAAAAGATGATAAAGAATCTAGAATATAGTTTAACAATAAGCCTCCAAAATTCCGAAGCAAGTCGCATTTTAGAACAACAACAACGTGTGACACACTTTTAAATAATCTTTGTGAGTCATTCAATGGGACAAAATCAATTTTAAGGACAAGAGAGAAACCAATACTTGGATTGCTTGAAGGAGTTCGAGTGTACTTAATGAAGAGAATGAATCAAAAGAGAGAAGACATACACAAATATGAAGGTAATCTAATGCAATTTATTCGAAGGATATACTTTTTTCTTAATCTAATTATTTATGTGAACTAATATAGAAAATTTGTGCCCCTGAATTCGAAAATTAATTGGAGTCAACAAAGTAGAGTCTACTAAATCTACTCCTACTTGGGCTGGACAAATGCTATTTCAAGTAAGGACCATATATGGGGAACAATTTAGTATTGACTTGAGTGGAGGAACTTGTTCATGCAGGAGATGGGATCTAACTGGAATCCCGTGCTCACATGCAATGAATTGCATATTCCAAATCAGGGGCAATCCCGAAGAGTTCATAAATAACTATTATAAGAAGACCACTCATATGAAGATTTATGAGTCAGTCATTGCTCCAATGGACGGTCCTGATATGTAGGAAGCTACGGGTTTACGTGTTGTTAAATCTCCAAATTATGAACCAAAAAGAGGAAGATTGGCCAAGAATAGGAGAAAAGAGCCGACAAAATTGAAGCTTCCAAAGAAAAAACTGCTGAGATGAGCAAAAAAAGAAAAGGAAAAAATAAGCAGCATGACTCAATAAATGAAGTACCAGGTGTAGGCACAAACAGTACCAAGTTGAGTAAAAAAGGGAAGTTAGAAAGGTGCAACAAGTGTTTACAAACTGGACATAATACACCAACTTACAAGCAGAAAAATAGTTCCTTGAATTCAAAAACTCCATCTTAAGACAATGAAACAATCCAAAAAGCGTCCAAAATGATGTTAATCGGTCTCAACAAAGTGAGTTAATCCATGCTGAATCCAACTATTGGACGGGACAGATAAATGAACCCTCCAAACTCAAGGTACATATACAAATCTAGATCTTCATAATGTAATATTTTGATAAATATGCTTACATTGTTCTTCATTTATAGCCTCAATGTTCAAGGGATGATAATTCGTTCCAGAGGTCCACAAAGGTTAACTTGACAGTGTTGTGATAAATGCTGAAAAATACATGTGGAATGGAAGGAATTGTGTTACCTTGCAAGACCTTCAAAATACAAGCACCGTACTTAATTCTAGGAAGAGGAGCACTCATGAGGAAGGATACGAAGCATCTAACATATAAGAGTCATGGCAAGACGAAGTTTAATCCTAAGATAATTTTGAGAACAAATAGAAAATAGGAAGAAAGTTTTAGCGGCGTTGTGAAACGCGAAACGCTTTACTCTTTTCTATTATTGATAAAAGCTGATTTTAAAACTTAATTTCATCTTCCATTGAAATACTTTATGATGTAATTACTGGATTATCAAAGCTAGTTCATCTATGTAGTACGTCTTGTTATGTTTTTGATAAGTGAAATAACTTTCAGATAAATGAATACTATTTTTATAGCCAAGGTTCTAAAAGAACTACAATCTCAAGAATTACTACTACAAGTAAAATGCATTAGGCATAAAAAAGGTACTACTCATTTCTTCATTCTCAATAAAAATCTACAGATCATATTTGCTTGTATCAAATTAGTTATTGAATGAACTAATTACTATCATAGAGCATATTTTCAGAACCTAACCTGCACATCACGCGCTAGGCTCTTACCGCTAGATATTCAATGCCTTAGGGGCTAAATTTGTGATTTTAGTATAGGTGTAACTAGTTAACAAATCAACACAATTATATAGATCATTTTAGAGCTCAATTTTTCATACAATTTGCTTTGCAAAAGAAGCTTTTTTAGCTCGATAATTGCCAAAGAAAAATGATAAAGATAAATAGCTTTAATCCGTCAATATATATATACTTTCGATGGAAGTAAATAGATTTGATTGGAAATTCTAACCCTAAATCTTAGCTTCCTGGAAAGATTATGACAAATATCACACATTTTTCTTCTGACAACAGGCACTCATTCGGCTGCAAAATTTTGGAATTAAGTTATAGACTCAAATTTTATAACCTGGCAAAAATGCATTATATGAACGTATTTTCTGTATTTAAAACTTTCAGAAACAAGAAAAATGCCCAAAATCAAGTAATAGCTTTAAAACTTCAACTTATAGCTTCAAAGTGAATAAATCAACACAGAAAAACAATCACATTCTAGAAAGGTCTAAAAAAACAGCTTGCATGTCTTACTGATTGCAAAATTTAATTCCAAATGTTGAAAATCTTTTCGTAGTGCTTTCATTCCTCAGGTATTTTTGCAGAAAAGACTTCATCATAATACGTCAAGCATGAAAGGGAGATGAGAGTAATTTGTGTTGAAGTAATTGAGTTTTTACCCAATTTGAAATGAAGCAACAAAGGGAGATGAGAGTAATATGTGTTGAAGTAATTGGGTTTTTACGCAATTTGAAATGAAGCAACAATATTATACTTTTATTTATTTACTTATTTATGTATTTACTTTGAGCCTTACTGTTTCACTTGTTGATCATATCTAGGCCGTCTTGCGGATGGGTTTTGAAACGAGAGTTCCCAGGAAACAGCCTCTCTATTTAGGTAGTGGTAAGGCTGCGTACATCCACCCTCCCCAGACCCCACTTGTGGGATTTTACTGGGTATGTTGTTGTTGTTGAAATGAAGCAACAAAGGGAGATGAGAATGAAATAGCACAAAGACCCAGTTTCATTTTAAGAGGAAGAGAAGTTCTGCAATTACAAATGAAAAACTTGTACCTGAAAAGTTAGTTGTAAATGCTTTATTATTTTAATATTTTTTTATTTTTATATTAGATTTCCTTTTTTATCCTGTGAAAATTGTTGAAAAAAATGAATTTTTATGATTTTGCAAGAAAATAAAAAGATTAGGGTGTAAATAAAAAAATAATAATAGGATAAGGTGCAAGTCACAAAAGAAGACATACATGAGGGGTGTAAATCACAAATATTGGATTTTCATAGATATAATATTGTATATTTTAAAATATTAATATATGTAATGTAATATCTTAAGTTGAATCGTATATCTTGAAAATTTTCAATTTTGTAAATAAATCATGTAAGATGAATGGATTTTATGCTTTATCACTTCATCTCTTCGTTTTTTTCCCCTCGTGAATTGTATTCATGTGTAGATAATTAATTAATTATAATACTTCTTGTTTGCCAATTGTTATGAAAAAGTTATTATTCTTGTATAATCTTAAGCCTCTTTATCGAATGAAGTCAAAGACATACTCCTTAATTAAATGTATTTATATTTTATTCATAAAAAAATCATAATTCTTTGATGAAGTCATAACTCATCGAAAAAGTCATAATCTTTCAATAAAAATTATTCGAAAAAGTCACAATCTTTCGATAAAAATTACTTTCTTTCAATAAAAATATGCTATTTGGATAGATATAAATTAGTCTTCAATTTTTATTTGGGGATATTACGATAATTTAATATTTGTAAGTAAAGAAATTCATACTTTTAAGATAAAATAAATAAATTTTAATATACATTTTTTATATATGACTTGTACACACATTATATATAAAGAGTATGTTTCAAATGAAAAAGAAAAATTATATCGAGAGAATTTATATGTAATCTAACAAAATAATATAAATTTTTATTGATACAATATTAAATAATATAACGTAATATTTTATGTTGGATTCATAAATCGCATTAGCTGAATGCATTTTCGCCAGCACCGCGTCGATATTTGTTGAAAGGGCAAAATAGTCAATTACATGGTCAACCGAATTTTCTTGGTACTTCCAATGAAAAAGATAAAATCGCTTTTTAATAATTTCCTAGGCTTATATTTTTCTCTTATCAGTTTTTTTTATCTGCTTTCTCTCTCTCCGTCGTAGCGGTCATCGACGGCGGCTCTTCTTCTTCCTCTTCTATCCACTTGATGGAAAACGGACCGCCGAAGCCGTCAGGTCGGTATTATCTTTCTGTATTTCGATTTTTCCGGTAGCGGATTTACTTTTGTTTTTGGGAATTGTCTTTTTTGGATGGCGTTTGGCCGATTTGTTGTGTATCGTGACTAGTTCGATGATTAGATTGAAAGAAATCATCTGAATTGTTACTGTTTTGGATTTGAATTTTGATCTCTCGTGGTCAATTTCGAGTTTCAATGTTGTTAGGGCATATGTTTGGGGTTGATTTTGTTTTTATTTGTCAAGTGCGAATTTAGATAAGAAAGCTCACCTGAGGGGGCAGAGTTAACTATGCTGGTGGGGAGATATCTGGTATAAGGTGGAATAACTGAGGTGTGGAAGCTGGATTTGGCATCACTATCATTGGGGGAAAAAAGGAGAGAGGGAATAGTGCCCAAGGGTGTGGCCTAGTGGTTGAAGTGGGTTGATCACCATGAAGTATCGGGTTCAATTCCCAATAGGGACAAAAACACTATTTGTTGCTGGTGGTAGGTGGCATGTATCCTGTGGGATTAGTTGAGGTGTGTGCAAGCTAACCTAAACACCGTGGTTATCAAAGGAAAGTTAAAAATTTAGAGAAGAAATCTAATTTGTCTTAAAAGGATAGGTTATTTAGTATTGGAATGATTTTCAGCTGAATTGAGGTAGAGTAGATACAGGATTAATAAACTAATTGACATTGAACTTGAAGTGTAAAAAGATGATGTTGGATTTAATGGGCTCAATCATATGCGTTTAATTTACTCTGTGATGCCACTTTTGTTTTCTGGTGGGTAGAATTTAGTTGTTTAATTCCTATATCATCTGCCATACCTATATCTAATAATGTGGTTCATACAAAGCCTCTAGTTTTTTCATGGGGAATTTCATTTTCCTAGGAGTTGTTCAAGAAGTCAAATTACCGAGTATCGGAATGAAATGGCTAGAACAGACAGAATAAATATAGCGGATGTATATAGCTGACTACAACTGTGATGGAGCTGACATGGAAAACAAATTAGAGTTGTGTGTTCAAAGAGAGAAAGTAGTATGCAATACTACTAATGCCATCCACTAATCACCTAAATGTCTTTTCTGAGTCATATTTGATGAGATGATTGGTTACCCTACAATTTGATAATCACTAGGAGTAGTAAGACTAAATTAACGCAACTTCGTTAAGCATACCATGTAGCTATTATTTCTAGCAGCCGATTCTTAGCAATTTTTTACACACTTTTTTTTTATATAGAATTGATAATCAGGGAGAAAGAATTTCAAATCTTTGCTAAAGTTATTGTTTACAATAATTGTTGCGATTCAATTATGGTCAGTTTAAATATATATATATATATATATTTAAAGGCTGTCTAACATGTTATTGGTTTCTCACAGTAGATGTGTCTTTGAATAATTAGAGAAAGGTGTAAACAAAATTGTATACGTTGCTAGTAAGTACCCTGTTGTATTTACAGAAACAATTTACTCTCGACCAACTCATTTTTTCCACTTGTTACTTCCTTTGGAGCATTATTGACCCGACATTTGTTTTCCATTGCAGGTAGTAGCCCACCCCCAAAACCCTGGGAACGAGCTGCGTCTTCTTCAGGCCCTGCACCATTTAAGCCCCCCTCTGCTGGTAGCACGAGTGACGTAGTAGAGGCATCCGGAACAGCCAGGCCTGGCGAGATTGTTTCAACTGCTAATAGGAATACAGCTGTTAATAATAGCACACTTGCAAGGCCTGTACCTACTCGACCTTGGGAGCAGCAGCAAAATTACGGTAGCTCATACGGAGGTAAGATATGTTTAGTTAATTTCCCGTCTTGCTCTTTTTTATGTGCCTGCTCTGTGTTTCCAATAAGAGGATTGACTTTCCAAAATCCAACATTACAAACTTGCCATTTATAATCATCAAAGGCACTGTTGATGCCTTTTTCACTAGCACAGCTGTTTTGTGTTTTGTAAATAGCTAATTGTATCTTTTACATCCTTAAGGTTCACTCCTGATATTACAAATACTAGCAACCTTGCATCAAAGGCCGCTTTTGGTTAGTATAACAACTAATTTTATCCTTTGCATCCATAAGGTCCACTTGTTTGTTCTGAATGCTCATATCCTAGCATCAAAAGGTTGATTGTATTATGATCTCTGCTTTTGGAGTGCATGCATGTGATTTTTCAGGATCATAATGCAATACATGATATGTTATCATGCACATCATCATTAATTGAGCAAGTTCATCCTAACTATATTCTGATTTTATCATACTGTTTTATTCTATTTCATACATTATAAGTATGCCAAGTGCCCATTACAAAGTTGTCTATGTTTATACTCCAGCTTCCCACTTATTCTTTTTTTGGTACTCATCTTAGTTAATGCTCCTATTAAATTGCCTTAACCTCTTACTGAATGTTCTATTGAGCTGCCATTCACTCTGCTAGTCACTCTCTTCTTATGTATCTATTCTTCGGGACCAAGTATCTACTTGATTTTAATTCAGTTGCAATAAGATGTCTATGAATGTGCAATCCAATTCCTGCTTTCTTTTATGCTCTGTCCTCTGCAAGTATGAATGGCATCTGTGTCTTTACCTAGCTAAATCAAAATGTTGGTATGGACATACTCGTTTTGTTTCCTTTCATGGTGAGGAAACTTTCTTAATCGTTGAAGGTTTTGACCCAGTAGTTGAAGTTAGTTATTGCAATTGAAGTAAGAGGAGTTGAATCCTTTTTATAGAGTGTTCAGTCTCATTATTTGCTTGATTGTGTCATTATGCAGGTATTAATACAGGTATGAATTATAATTCTGGATATGGAACATATGGTTCTTATGGTGGTGGTTATGGAACATACGGAAGTGGTTTGTATGGAAACAGTATGTACAGAGGAGGTTATGGTGGACTTACTGGTGGTGGCATGTACGGTGGAGGAACGTACAATAGTGGGTATGGTGGCTCAATGGGAGGTTATGGCATGGGCATGGGCATGGGTGGTATGGGTGGTATGGGTGGCATGGGCATGGGACCCTATGGGGACCAAGATCCAAATAATCCCTATGGTGCTCCACCTTCTCCACCAAGCTTCTGGGTCTCCTTCATGCACGTGGTAAGCTCTAACAGTTCCAAATAAATTTATTTGTGTTAATTCAGAGCCCCTAAAGTGAATTCGATGTGTATTAGTCCCTCATTTACCCTGCATTTCTAGTAAAAACTATGTTGACCTTCTTTTGAAATTTTTGTTTTTGGATTGATTCACAGTCTATTAGAGTAGTAGGCTAATTAATTGGTAGGGTTAGGTGATTAGTGGTAGTAGAGAAGTAGTAGTGTTTTACAATATGTGTTGTCATTATTTATTTATGTGTTAGTTGCATCATATTTGTTGTTCCCTTTCTTTTACTTTTGTCATATCTAGTTTATTCTGTTGATGGGTTGTTGAGATGAGGGTTCCAGGAAACAACCTTTCTACTTCTATGAGGTAGTGGTAAGGTCTGCGTACATTTTACCCTCCCCAGACCCCACTTGTGGGATTATACTGGGTATGTTGTTGTTGTTGTTGTTGGATTGATTCACAGTCTAAATTTAGCTCCAAACGAACTGGTAACAGAATAAGGCCTCCAAAATAAAGAGAGTGAATCACATAGGAAATGGGAGGAAAGTAAGAACACTCATTGTGGAATCTCAATAGCTTCTTGCAACTCACGGATTTCTGTGAGAGATACTTTTAGTTTATGAAAAATATTTTTAGGTGGGGCCCAATAAAAAGCGCAAGCCCGGTGCACTAAAGCTTCCGCTATGTGTAGGATCTGGGGAAGGGCCCGACTACAAGGGGGTGGGGTTACTTGATATAAAAGCTAGATCCTCCTTAAGCTTTTATAAATTGTGAAATCTCTCTTATTTGATGCTGTCTAGCCTGCAATTGGTTGGTTTGTCGATACCTACCTTAAGAGGTTGCAGGCCTCTTTGAATCAACAAAAAGTTCAAGGAGATGCAAGTGAAATTAAGAATTATTCACGTATTGTGTTTTAGGTTCTGGTGTGGGGAGAGAATTGTCCTTTGGGTACCACCTGATGCTATTGAAACTGCTAGTATCATATGGTATTTTAGTCTATATAGACATCATCAATGTTTTTGTCCTGATAACGACTTGTTTGACATTATGCTATGTAATGATGGCAGATGCAAGGTGTTGTAACTTTCTTTGGCCGTGTTGCAATGTTGATAGACCAGAATACCCAGGCATTCCACATGTTCATGTCGGCCCTCCTTCAGGTATATGTTCGCTTGTCCCTTGCGTCCAAATACTTCTTGAACAACCAACATTTCCTTAACTACTACCTTTAAGATTTCTGTATTTGCTATCCAAATACTTTGTAGAAAAGTACGTAGGATGGTGACATGGTAATTTATTAACATATTTCTTACAGCTATTTGATCGCTCGGGGTTATTATATGGAGAGCTGGCAAGATTTGTGCTGAGATTGCTGGGGATCAAAACAAAGCCCAAAATTCAGCCTCATGGCCCTAATGCACTTCCTGGTCCACACCAACCTCGTGGCAATCAGAACCTTATTGAGGGGCCTAAGGCTGCTCCGGCTGCTGCGTGGAACGATGTGTGGGGTGATAATGCACAGTGATATGGAATAGTGACTTACAAATGTCACCTACCATCGGAAACCATTAACATGTTGCAGTCTGTATGGAAGCTACAGTATAGATAAGAGCTATGCTGTTTTACTCGTATGGAACATCAATCTACCTACCGTGCTAGATTGCCTGCTGCATTTAAATGAAGAATAATCTCTCTACCCCCCTCCCCCCTCCCCTCTCTCTCGACCAAGTTGTGTGGGATGTTATATAGGTTTGGAGACTACCGATGTCTTTCTAGAAATGATATGGTATGATTTCTATTGATTGGTGATAAAATGTTTCATTTTTACATCATTTGTGTAAATTCACCAAAATGCCAAGCTCTCGATTTATTTTGCCGACTTATCTTATTTGCAGTTTTGACTTTGCTTGATTCACAAATGCAAGGCAAAGTTATTTTTTCCATGGGCATTTTCTGTTTCTCCTGAAATATTATTATTTAACCTACTGGTTTATGGATTTAAGGCATTGAAATATTTATGTAAAGGAGAGAGAGTGTTGGGTTGACTTTCATGCACTTCGTAGGACAAAGCTCTGCCAATTTTTCACATGGATGCCACAGCACTTAAACGGAGAGTAAAGTTCTTTCATGTTGGGTATAGAACTATAAAATGGCTCCAAAATGAATAGTAGATGTAATAAAGAGACTGAAAAGTGAAATGAGGTAGGAAGACAACATAACATTCCCTACTAATATATAACAATGAACTTGAGCTCACCAATATTTAATTGGATTTCTAATTTTTCTTCATTCCTTACCATGACAATAACTAGAATAAAAAAAAAAGAGGAATGTCAACGCATCCTTAAAAAAACGATTAATTTCAGTTAATAGACTTGCTAAGGCCCCAAACCATAGTGTACCTAGCATTGATGCCATAGAGAGAGATGTTTTTAGATCTCACATTGAAAAAACCTTCTTTTATATTATTTGTTGGAATAGATAATACATATATGATCAGATGCATCTGTAGTTAAGAGTTGCATAGAGTTGAGACACAAAATTCCTAATTCAAATTGAAATGTACAATGATTCCGTAAATAAGATTTTCCTTTTCTTAAAACAGGGGAAAAAAATACAACTTCCATTATTATGTACCAAGCAACTGCTCTGCAATGTAGCAGGCCACATGAAGAGTAAAATAAGTTTCAAAGTGTGGGGGAGTGAACACTTAATTGCAACTATTTCATCGCATGTACATGCAATAATAAAATTAACTTTTTTCTTATAGGAGAAAAAACATTACAAGAAATTATACACATACATCTTCATACTTGTGTGCACTGGGCACAACTGCTGTGCATTTCCATCGAGAGTCGGATGGGAGACGATGTTTCCAGAGGTGGACGGGCTGAGTACCGCATCATTTACAGGGTATCCCAATTGGATTGACTGGGATGACAATTTCTCCTTCCGAGTCTGTAAAATTGGAATGTTTGCTGAGACCTGACACCGTACAGACCTCGAAGATTATAGCCACTTGTTAAAACCTGAAGGCTCCATGAGGGCAAATACATGTTATTTCATCTTCTTTGATCTCTACATTTCCTCGTGCAAGTTTAAAAATCTCCAATGCTACAGCACTGATCTGAGAACATCTGGTAACGTAAAGAGTCGAGAGACCTTTGCATCCAGTTCTCAATGCCTGTAGTCCACGGTCACAAAGATTTCTACACCGATTCACATGTAGCGTTTTCAAGTTATGACAATGTGATGCAATAGATTCCCAACCTGCTATTTTGACCCCATGACATATTGCTAAGTTCCATTCCTGAAGTGATGGACAACCCTTTGCTATTGCCATGATACAATCATCGCCAATTGTTCTGCTGAAACGGAAATTCAACACTCTTAAATTTGCAGCAAGTCCGACGCTAATAGCTACCAGACCATCCACACGAGTGCACCAGGTCAGGTTAGACACACTCAAGTATTCAAGACCAGCTCCACTTAGGATACTCCGTATGCCATTAGGTCCAAGCCTACAGGAGTCGGCTTCCAAATAAGTCAGAGTTTGAGAACATCCTTGAAAGCCAGCACCAGTTAGATTTCTACAGTTGGATATCCTGATTGCTCTAAGATGACGACAGTTTTGTGAAATAGCTCTTAAGCCATAATCAGAGATTCGAGAGCAGTACGAGAGATTCAGATCTTCTAACGCTATGCAGGAATTAGATAAGACCTCCAATCCATAATCTGTAACATTACACCTGTAGAGACTTAGTATTACCAACGAAGAACAGCCAGATGCCACGAAGGAAAGACCACTATCAGTTATACTAAAACAGCAATCTAGATGAAGACTTTGCAATTTCGAGCCATGACGTGGTAACAAAGCCAAACCCGAATCTGGAAGCTCGGTGCATCCGGACAGGGACAATGATTCTAGGTTCTGGAAACGGTTCAGAAGCCTAGATACTTGGAATGTACTGATTTGGGTGTTATTTTGAGATAATGAGGAGATATTCAGCACAGTGAAAGAGCATTGAAACTGTAAGGATCTTCTATTTAGATTTTGAATTTGAAGCCAACGACGACATGTTAAGCCAAATGATTCACGGTCAGATCCACCGTCAAGGTGTTTGAAAATAAAGAGTAAACAATCGTCTGGAAGCTGCATGATATCTCCAAAGGACTCATCTGATGGATTATCCATTTATACCAACACCCCCAGCAAGGATGTGAAGCTCGACAGTTCACAATAAACTTTTTCTTGATAAGGACTTCACAATAATTTTAGTAAAAGACGGGCTAGTTCAAAGACATGTGGAGGGCTAGAAGAGGTAGACGACTCAAAATAAGAAAGAGCAATTCTTCAAATGCATGACCTATGAGATCACTGACTTAAGGCAAAGAAATCTGGCCTTTGACTTATGAAGTCCACTAAGAAGGAGGAATTAGGAAGATAGTTTACTTGTCAACCAGAGTAAAATGTCAACGGACCCAACAGTCAGTTTTATCATACTTTTTACCGTATTTGGAATCCATACCAAAAGAGAAATGATTGGAGGATGTTAACTTGAGAGATCAGCCACACAAACCAACGCTGCATAGAATAAGAAAAATCGCATATTAGTTGACATTAGACAACATTGAGCATACCATACATGAATCTCTTGTCTATTTTTACACATATATTTAAATGTCCTCAACAACAACATAACTGTGTAATCCACAAGTAGGGCCTGGGAAGGGTGGTGTGTACACTGCCTTACCCCTACCTTACGAAAGTAGAGAGGCTATTTAAATGTTTTCAAGCATTAAGACATTAACAAAGGTGAATTCTAACCTCATCAATATGTTATCAGATGCTTCATGCATGCATATCAGCATATGTCCACTTTAATATGAATACATAACCTAAAATTCCTGCAGTATTGCCAATGCATACTAGGTACACTCATAAGATTGAAAGATTATACCGACCCACATCAAAAGATCCAAGAAAAAACAAGTGGAATTGAAGAAAGCCCTTGATGAAAATTACTTAATTGTCTGCCATGCATAACAAGGTGAAGCTAGATAATAAAACCATCGGGAGCTAGTTTCTCAGAAATATACCATGCACATCCTAGTGAGGATACAGAATATTTACAAGACTGATATGAAGCTTAGCTTCATCTCAAGCCCTGATTGTTTGGATATAGAAAACTATCCTGCACTTGTGTGAAGTCTTGAAAATGTCCCAACCACAATGGTAGTGTTACACTGTTAGTCTGTCACTTGGGATTATAAGCCACATGAATAAACATGTGTATATGGTATCACAAACAATACCTCAACCAGGAAGAGATTTACAATTCATCTTGGAAAACAAGCTTCAAAAGCACTATCCTACAGACACACTTACTAACAACTTGTATAAAAATCGTCGTTTGGTTCAAAAGCAGGATACTATCCGGGGAATATAACATGGATAATCAATCCACCTTCTATATGGAAAAGTCATACTAAGATTTTGGAATAAAAATAATACTGATTTTATCTAATACCTCCAACCAAACACGAGATAACTTAAATCTCAATTTTTTTCCAGGACAACCTACTTAATCCCTTGAACAAAACGACTGCTAAGAGATAGGATGAAGTCCTAGATCATGTATGCAATAGTTTGAAGGATAAAAATATGTCTACGGCAGCATATTTTGAAGGGTTTCATTAGAGAAAAAGAGAATCAAAGTAGAATGTGATAAATGGGTGAGAAGGAAATCAAGTTTGAAGTAAGCTCAACACATAAAAAGCAGAATATAGATGGCCCAGCAGAGTGCCTTTATACCCATTTTAACTTGAACTTTCTTTTGTAAACTACAGACACTTTTTCCCCCTCACCCCAATAAGTCAACATTTTGGTTTTAGATATTCTAAGGGAGAGATTTAACAATGCTTGAATGACCTTGGCATAGCAAGGAACTCTAACAAGGGATTCAAATAAATGCAAGAATGACACACCTGAGATTAAAATGTGTGACCTAAAACAGTTTTTGAACAATCTTTGAGGCTAGACTAGAATCTTCCTCATGTCAAATGCATTCAACAATTGACATATATATATAATCTATGGAAAACATTTGGTTCTCCCCCATTTTCCAAGCATAATTTTCTGACAAATTAGGATAGGAGGTTAGTTGAGTCTTGTCTCACTTATTCCTCTTTACTATTAGTCATGATATTAGTCGTATAACTCTCATAGTTTCTTTGTCCTTTGAGCTTGGTTATTATAGATTTTACCCTATGATTATCGTGGTATTTTGTTATGACTGTTGTTTTGGATGATTTGTCAGTTTGTCATGACTGTCTTTATTTTCGTTATTTCTCTCTTTACTACTTGGGAACTTTTTTTCTTGAGCCAAAGGTGCATCTGAAACGGTCTCTCTACTCTAACGTAGTGGTGAGGTTTGCGTACACTCTATCCTCCCTAGACACTTACTTCGTGGGACTACACTAGTTGTAATTTTTCGACAAATGAGATTCAATTGAACCTCTTGCACCCACCTAATTCCACAACTCCGCCCTTCAACTGAATCATGAGTGCGCACTTAAATATACACACTGCAGATTTAGATAATTCAAATCAAATAGATAACTCAGTACACCTAAAGTTTGCAATTGTTCATCACATTGACAGTTTCAAACAGAGTACATAAAATCCAGTATATAGATTAGCTGAAAAAGTGAAAATACAGGGCATTTCCTTCTAAAGAAACATGTTCTGGAATTGTTGGATCCTCAACTTGTACATGAAAACCCGAGAAGGAAAAACAAACAATTGATTCAAAAATTAATATTTGTTGGATTTTGAGTAATATTTTTACCTATTAATCTGCCGAAACAAACTGGATTCGATCGAATTCATTGCATACATGCTACATCTACCAAATCAGGGTTCTATACAGCTACGATTTCATTAAAAACTCCCAAAGAAACCCACAAAATTTACCAAATTCGGCAAGAGAAAGGTGTTTATGAGCGTACCTGAGAAAAAAACGAAGGAAGATGAAGTATAGAGAATGAGAGGCGAAGATAAGAGATTGGAAACATTGTGAATCACTCACATCAGCATCGAAACTCCCATCTAGGCTGTAGGACATTCGTTAGTTTGGTTGGATTGATTTTGAAATTTGATTTTTTATTAGGATTTATGTTGTTGTAAAAAAAAAAAAATTGATTTATGTTATGTAATAAATTAATGTGTATTTATATTTAAAGTGGAAATATTTTTAAGATTGTTAATAATTTTGAGATAAAATTAATAATTTACATCAAGGATAAGAGTGTATGCTATATTTATCTCAAAAAATAAATTGTTGAATAAATGTGTAGATATATTAATAATAATAAAATTAGGAATCAAGAGATTTGGGACAATAAGACTCTGTACTGATTATTAGATGTGTAAGAGGGAGCAGAGATAGGTCAAAAGAAAATATTGGTAAGGATTAATCGGATGAGATATGATATAATTTATAAAGACATGATGTTGAGTAAAAAGTGTGAAAATTACTTATTATAATAGAAGGTTAATAGTTCTCGAGTGTTATCTTGCTTTTTAAAGGAGTTTAGCTTTATTCTTATGAATTTTCTTTTTAATTGTTATTGTTGTTTATTGAGTTTATGTTGTTACATTATTTTATGGTTGTTATCGTTCTTTAATTAGTTATTTTATTTTTTCATCGTCATGTCTTTTTATACTTATTTTGGCAAATAGTACTTAAGCTAGTATATTCACGAGGTAAATACAAAATTTGCACACACACTATCAATTTGGTACCTTACTTTTAAAATTTTATTAAATTTGTTGCTATTTTGGCAAATGGTACTTAAGCTAGAATCTTCTATAAATAGTATCTCTATATTCACGAGGTAAATGCAAAATTTGTATACACACTATCAATTTGATACTTTACTTGTAAAATTTTATTAGATTTGTTGCTATTTTGGATGCTACATATTGTATACATAAATCCATTTGAATATGTCTTGAGATCAAATTGATATAAACTTTGAAATTTTATTTGAACGCGCAATTCAAATTTTTGAATCTGAATTATTGAATATAAAAAATTCAAAATCTGTGAAAATTATTGAATTTTCACAAGTCTTATACAATCTCACGGAATGAGAAAAAGTTCATAATAAAAGTATAATTCATTGTCACAAAATTAATTTTTAAAAACAATATTTATTGATTGTACTTTAGTTCAATAAAGCAGTAAATTTAAACACAAGTTATAGTGTATTACTATTTAATATAATAATCTTACTTGGAACAAATGTTTTTATTACATTGAGCATGTATTTTTCAATCAGGCGACTGAGAAGGTAAACTAGCATTGTTATTTTGAGATGTTTGTTGGTCAATATTATCAATAACTACATGGTTTCATTTTTATGAATATATGATCACACCTTTTGATATTCTCGCAATAAATTATGTAAGTTTGTTTCATTTGTTTGGTAATATTTCATGAATAATTAATAAAGTAGGTGTTGATTTTTTATTAGCATTCTTGTAGAGTTAGACATTTTTGTTATGTTATGTAATAAATTAATGTGTATTTATATTTAATTGTTAATAATTTTGAGATGAAATTAATAGTTTACATTAAGAATAAGAGTGTTTGCTATACTTATCTTAAAAAATAAATTGTTGAATAAATGTGTAGATATATTAATAATAATTAAATTAGGAATCAAGATATTTGGGACAAGACTCTGTAGTGGTTATTAGATGTGCAAGAGGAAGCAGAGATAGGTCAGAAGAAAATATTGGTAAGGAGTAATTGGATGAAATATAATATAATTTATAAAAACATGACCTTGAGTAAAAAATGTGAAAGTCACTTATTATAATAAAAAGTTAATAGTTCTCGAGTGTTATCTTGCTTTTTAAAGGGTTTTAGCTTTATTCTTATGGATTTTTTTTAATTGCTATTGTTGTTTATTGAGTTTATGTTGTTACATTATTTTATGATTGTCATCCTTCTTTAATTAGTTATTTTGTTTTTTCATCATCATTTCTTTTTATACTTATTTTGGCAAATGGTGCTTAAGCTAGAATCTTCTATAAATAGTATCTTTATATTCACGAGGTAAATGCAAAATTTGTATACACACTATCAATTTGATACCCTACTTGTAAAAATTTATTAGATTTGTTGCTATTTTGGATGCTACATATTGTATTCATAAATTCATTTGAATGTGTCTTGAGATCAAATTGATTTAAACTTTGAAATTTATTTGAACGCGCAATTCAAATTTTTGAATTTGAATTATTGAATATAAAAAATTCAAAATCCGTGAAAATTATTGAATTTTCATAAGTCTTATACAATCTCACGGAATGAGAAAAAGTTCATAATAAAAGTATAATTCATTGTCACAAAATTAATTTTTAAAAACAATATTTATTGATTGAACTTTAGTTCAATAAAGCAGTAAATTTAAACATAAGTTGTAGTGTATTACTATTTAATATAATAATCTTACTTGGAACAAATGTTTTTATTACATTAAGCATGTATTTTTCAATAGACGACTGAGAAGGTAAACTAGCATTGTTATTTTTAGATGTTTGTTGGTCAATATCATCAATAACTATACGATTTCATTTTTATGAATATACCATCACACCTTTTGATATTCTTGCAATAAATTATGTAAGTTTGTTTTATTTGTTTGGTAATATTTCATGAATAATTAATAAAGTAGGTGTAAATTTTTTTACCGGATATCCTAGAAGGGACAAAACTACGTGTCGATTTTAAGTAATAATAAATTTGACTGCTAAATTAATAGTTATATGCGATATAAATGATTTGAAGGTTGGTAAAGTGATAATATAAAGTATTTTTTTTTACATATGAAATAAATAGTTGATAGATATAAATATTTTAATCTTATTTTTATTTAAAAAATATAAATTTGTAAGTTAATTTTTAAATTTAAAATATGTGAAATTATGATATAAAAATTTTATATTAAGCACTTTAGAGATTTTGAGATTTATAAGATGAATTTGCATATTCAAACACTGATTTTATTTTATAATTAAAATCACAGATAAACTCAAATATCCAAACACATGTATTATAAAAAGTCCTTGAATTATTTATCATATTATTTATATCATAATAAGAAAATAAGTTATTTCATATATATAATAAAATAACTTTTTTATAAATAATTTATTATAAAATAATTAATCCCAAAATAATTTATTTCCGATCAAACAAACTCCACAAGATTGGAGAATGAACTTAAAACCAAAGTCCAAATAAGATACCCTTATAGGCTTTATGGACTAATTTGTATCTCCTTATGTTATCAAACAAAATAATTATCTTGATTTTGTCTTATTTTTTGCTTAGAGAAAAGGTGTATAATTGTTTTTTTTTTTTGAAAATATTAAAATACAATTTATTTACTTTCTTAAAAATAAATGTTATTTTAAGATAAAAATTTTGGGCTTCCATATCGATGGGCCGAACCCACATATTGGCCCATTAGGGTTTCAGTTAGGTATTTTACCTTCATATCAGTAGTATTTTTCTCACACGAGTTTCTTCTCTTCATTCCCCCACAGCCCAAACGCCGGCGGAGGCTTAATCGACCAACAACAATGGTAAGATTTGATTAGCTTTTATGATTTCAATGAAATGTTTGTTTTATATTCTCTATTTTACTAATCAATTCATGTTATGCTTTTTGTTGTCATGCTTAATTTGTACTGTATATGGTAGTATTTGGTGTCTAAAAGAGTAGAAAACTGTGGTTTTGGTGTTAGTTTCTTGTTTACAGATCTGTTCTTATCTTATTGGAGATATGTTGAGTTTGATTTGCTGTTTTTTCTCACTTTTTTTGGTTACTCTGTGAAAATGTTAACAAGAAATGGAATGTTTTTTTGGATGAAATTGAAAATATATCTCTATGAATCAGGATGTTAGTGTGAAAAGTCATTTCGTATAAATATTAGGCAGTAGATGTTTTGGGTGGTGCGTAGGCGGGGAATAGGGGCTGGGAGTTTTATTTTGTTAATTCAGTTTGTTAACTGTAGTAAGCGTCTTTTTCGATTTCGTGAACTTGGATTTCGCAAACTATATTGCATTTGAGCTGGAGTTTTATAATAACATATCACAAGATCAGTAGTAAGCGACTTTTTCGATATCGTGAACTTGGATTTCGCAAACTATATTGCATTTGAGCTGGAGTTTTATAATAACATATCACAAGATGTTAATTTAGGTTTTTAACTTGTTCAATATGTTTTGAGCCTCGCTTGCTTCAGGGCTTAAGTGAGCCTTTGATAACACTGTGGTTAAATTACAGGGTTTAGATGAGTCAATAACTTAATGAACATTATTGATTGAACCACCTACCGATTCTATTCCAGATCTAAAATAAAGCTTATGTTACTTATTTGACCTTCCAATAGCATGCTATTTTGTTTTGTAAAAACAATGTATTTGAACTACCAATGAATGATTGGTACAGGTTGTGTAAACTATGATTTGAATGCTTCATTTTGTTTTTGAGTTTTGACATTGTTGCTGAAATATGTTGCAGGCCTTCATCAAAGTCCAGAAGACGAGGGCTTACTTTAAGCGTTTCCAGGTTAAATTCAAGAGAAGGAGAGGTAAAACTAATATTTTCCTTCGTCTTTTTTGGTCTGTTTCAATCTTATTTGCAATTAAAATATCACTGATTTAATTGGTTTACTACTATGTAGAGGGAAAGACTGACTATAGAGCCAGGACCCGTTTGATCAATCAGGACAAAAACAAGTACAACACTCCAAAATATCGCTTCGTTGTCCGATTTGTATCCTTTCTAATGCATTTTCCTTTAACTTGCAAAGCGTCTACTTGATTACATTACTATTTCTTTCAGAGAAAGATCTACTTCTCATTTTGTTGACAGAATGAATGATTCCATATTACTGCGCATTCCTTGAATATCACTAGAATGTTATCACTTGATTAGTGATGGGAATTCTGATAATAATTTATCTGTGATGTCGGGAGGTGACTTTTTCCTCGTTTTATCTTAACCATTTTCTCTAGACTAACAAGGACATTATCGCACAAATTGTGTCTGCTAGTATTGCTGGTGACATGGTTCTTGCTTCTGCTTACTCAAGTGAATTGCCTCATTATGGACTTAAAGTTGGACTGACAAACTATGCTGCTGGTACTTGCAAAAGCTATTCACTTGTTGGTTATCCCACATGAAATTCTTCTGTATATGTTTAAGTAATAATAAGTGTTGAATGCTCATTTTAGCATACTGTACCGGACTTCTCTTGGCAAGGCGAGTTCTCAAGAAGCTTGAAATGGATGAAGAATATCAAGGAAATCTTGATGTAAGTACTAGCTGCAAGCAATGTTTCTAGGTGCATCTTTTGTCCTGTTTGCAGTTGCTTTATGTCTAACATCAATTACACATTACAGGTCAATGGAGAGGATTACTCTGTTGAACCTGCTGAAAGCAGGAGGCCGTTCCGTGCTCTCTTGGATGTTGGCCTTATAAGAACTACAACTGGGAACCGTGTTTTTGGTGCTCTCAAGGTATTGTCCTGCTTTTGCTTATCAGGTTTTTTCCTCCTAGTATTTGCTTTAATTGAAAAATTTAAATCGTGAAACAACAGCTTTCATACTTTCTGTGAATTGTTGATTTGGATGGTTCTCCAATATCTAAAACTTCTAAGTACAGAACATTAGCAACCATGATTTCCATCTCTGAGATACTAAAACAACATAGTTTGTTTAACTCTCCTAAATATTGTTGGGGCTGTTGTGTAGATCATGTAATAATTCTTCTCTATGAGGGATCATTTTTTTCTTCATCTTAGCATTTAAATGTGCATTAATCATAAACTGTCGATGTGCAGTATTGCTTCTTGGATTCAGGGTGCATTGGATAGTGAGATTTTATTTATGTCATGTGACATTTAACTGTCTATCCGTGTTGAATATTGATTCTTTGCTTCAGGGTGCATTGGATGGTGGGATTGACATCCCTCATAGCGAGAAGAGGTTTGCTGGATTCAGCAAGGACTCTAAGCAACTCGATGCAGAAGTTCACCGCAAGTATATCTATGGTGGCCATGTTGCTGCATACATGAATGTTAGTTAGAAGTACTCTAGATTGAAACTTTTGTAATTTATGATTATCGTAGAATTCATGTGTAGGCCCTAGAAGATTGTTCATCATCATTTATCGTTCTGGCTTTTTGTTATTCCCCATCTCTAACATTCTTGATCTTTGTAGATTTTGATGGAAGATGAACCTGAGAAATATCAGTCACACTTTAGCTCGTACATCAAGGCGGATCTTGAGCCAGACAACATTGAGGAGATGTACAAGAAGGTTCACGCTGCCATACGTGCAGATCCAAGTCCAAAGAAGTCTCAGAAGCAACCTCCCAAGACACACAAGAGGTCTGAGATTTGTCTTTTGTTTAATTTATCAATTATCAGCTTTATAGAAAAATCATCATTAATAGCCTTGGTACATCTTTGATTTCTGCAAAAAGGAAAATGCTAAAAGTGTATCATTAGGACGAGTTGAAATTCATAGGTGCACTAGTGTTGTGTCCTGTGTCCATGTAGGCTGTTCTTCATTTGCTTGAGGCGCAACTTGTTTTTTACATTTCTGGAGGATTTTCGTCTTCTACTGATTATCGTGCTACATTACTGTCTGAACTACGTGATGCTTAGATGTGCCTCGACAGTAACTCAGGATTTTCGTCTTCTGCTGATTTTCGTCTTTTTTTGTAACCATACTTATTGGGGCTGGTCTGCAGGTACAACCTTAAGAAGCTGACCTATGAAGAGAGGAAAGCTAAGTTGATCGAGAGACTCAATGCTTTGAACGCAGCTGGTGGAAATGATGACGATGACGAGGAAGACGATGAGTAGTGAATTTGTAGAACTTTGAATCCTTGCTGCCTTATGGTTTTCTATTAATATTGTTTTTTCGTTTTGCTACTTGGTAGAAACCTCAATTTTGCATGCTTAGTTGAATGAGACTTGTCAGTTTTGACTATGTGTGGGATTATATTTTGCTTCAAGCTTCTACTCCATTGAGTTTTAATTTCTATGCACTGTTGGTATAAAGCAGGTTTTGATATTGTCAAGTCACTTAAACGATAACAACTGCAACTGCTAATTATTCGCAATAATCTTTTTCTGAGTAATGGCTTAATTTTCGTGAAATTTGAATTTCAAATTAGTTCTTTTGAGCTTCTAACTTATGATTGATACAATTTATGTCATATAAATATAAAAAGTAAAAGACTAATAATATGAAATTCATCGTCAATCATTTAAAACATTGTAAACATAAATGTCTCATAGTTTAATAAGTATAAAATTTGAAATAAAGTAATGACAATTAATTTTAAAAAAAGAAAAAATAATTTTTATTGCTATAAATAGTAAATATTTTTTTAAGGTATTATTGATTATAAGAAATGTAGTGTTGAAAGTAGTAAAAATGATAATAATAAAAACTAGAGTTAAGGTAGTAAAAGTATCTTATGGATAATATCAGTAATAACAATAATGAAATAATAGTACTGAAATATAAAATATTCGATTTATAATAGTTTAGAAGTTCAAAGAAATAAAGTTAGAAGAAAGAAGGGGTGAATTGGGTGTCAATAGGTGGTGTTTATGTCACAAATTCAATATTAAATCGCTCTACTATATCCATCAGCTTATTTATTAAAAGTATAAAAATCTTTAAAAATAAATAATATATTTATAATTTTAAAAATACAATTTATATTCAATACCAAAAACTTTAAAAATCAAATTCATAAAATCTAAATTCGAGTCTAAGATTGCAAATAATATCTATCAAAATGACATAGGTAAAACTTCTTGCAACCGAATAAAAATTTACATAAATAATAAAATATATTCAGCATAATAAAGTGTCAGGACAATAGAAATCTTACTAACAAAAAAATAACAGGAGGACAATCAAAGTGAAAAAAATAAAGGGAAAACCTTTTAATTTAAAAATAAAATTAAAAAATCAAGGTTTAATTACTGAACACGGCAGCTGAGATTCCCCTATTTCCTTCGTCGGCGATCTCTTTCTTCGGCAGATCCGGCGAAGTCTTTCTGTAAGTTTCTCGCCTTATCTCTTATGCTTCTCCCTCCGTTTATTTCACATCCTCTTTAATAGTACAAAAAAACCCTAATCTTAGCGAGTGCGATGTGGGATTTGCTTTTTTTTTTTTTTTTTGAATTCTTCATGTTCATATGTGTTACGATATTGGCTTATTGAGTTTAGTCAGAAGGTGAGGTTTTGGAGTCTACTTTGTTTAGGAGGTCTGTATTAGGTTAATGTTAGCGTGTGTGAATGGAATGGGTATTGGGAATTCATAAGGGCAATTTGATTAGCTTAGGATTGAGGAGTTACTGTTATTATTCTCTTATATAACAAGGAAAAAAAAGTGAAAGGGGTGTAAAAGATGGAATTTTTGTCAATAGATTGTGACTTTTAGCAATTAAGGTTTAGTTAATGGGGTTAAATATCCACCCATTGCCTCTAAAATAGTGCGTCACTGGCCATGGAACTCCGAGATATAGCTTGCTTGGATACTACATTTGCTTCTACTGCTATTTTATCTTTGGTTACTCTCATGTTTTTTAATCTAATTTGTTGTCTGTAGTCTGTTGAAATATTTTTAGATATGAACCTAAGCTAGAAAAGCAGTACCTTTGACTAGTTGAATCATGTTTATCAAAGGCAAAAAGAGCAAAAATACTCCCAAGGTCTATTGGCACTTTTAAATGCAAAGCGCAAATAAAGCGTGGGCTTTAATGGAGAAAGGCGCAAATGGAGAAAACATACAAATATGTATGTGTAGTCCCGGTTAATTTCATGTAATAAAAAAGTAGTTATTGGATAAGAGCTATACTTAAGATCTAAAAGCATAAAAGCCCGTTATTGATAATGCATTAATTTTGGAAAATTTAGGTAAGATGACCAGCTTTCGGACCTTCTATGCCTTCGTAGTCATTGTTTGAAAAGTATTACTCCCTTTGTCGCAATTTATGTGAAGGTGTGTTACTAGGCATGAAGTCTCAATTTATGTGGAGGTGTTTGATAAAGTTATGGACAAAGAATAGAAAATAAGATTATGATAAAGAGACTTATCAATTTTTTAGTGCCACCTCTTCGGGATTACGCTAAATGGCAAGGAAAAGTTTGTCTTAGAGCCTTGATGATGACACCACCCATTAAGTGAAGCGAAGCACTCAACATGTTTTGTGCCTCTGACAACACTGATTAAACATTCATAGTTGATTATGGTTTGATCTTGTAAAACACTGAATCACATAATTAAGGTCCTTAGGATTTTGGCTGCTTTCTAGTAGTAACACAGTATTGTTTGCTCTTTAGATAATAGTTTACTAAAAGCACTAATCAGGAGAAACATGTGTTAGGTGAAAGAAGTTTTCTTTCTTACCAATTTGACAACTCTTATCTCACTTCTTATATGGTTCTTTTCTTCTTTTTCAATCCATAGATTACATTATATTTCAAATTTCAGAAATTTGGAAATTATTTTCAAATTATCCTCATTTCTGGAAACAGTCAATGGAGCATGGTTCATTCGAAGATCAGTCAAAAGCAACGTTCTCGCTGACAGATGAGGACCATACACTGGCAAACGCTGTTAGATTCACTCTAAATCAAGAGTTAGTAATTCATCTCTTCCTCTTTCCTTTCTTCTTTCATTATGCAGTAATCACTAATATAAACTATCTTTTAGAATTTCGCTTGAAATTATTACTCAACTCGTAATATAGATAGCCTCCTTATTTCATTTTGTTACGTTCCACTGATCGTATGTTGTTGTTGTTGCATGTTCTGTCTGCAAACCCCTCCCCTCTCTATTTTTTCAGAATTGTTTATGCGACAAGCTTAGGACAATGATTAACTAATATCTACTTTCTTGCAGTCCAAGAGTAACATTTTGTGGTTACAGCATTCCACATCCCTCTGATGCTCGAGTGAATATAAGAGTTCAGACTACTGGTAAAGCTTAAATATCTCGATATCTCTATAACTTGTAAAAAAAAAAAAGCTTATATTTCTGATTTTCTAAACTTATCTATCACTGGAATATGCATCCTGCTCCCATATTAACATAACATGCTTGATATTGGCTAAAACTTTCTTCACGAACTTTTTAAATAGCTTCTGGCCAGTTGGTTTTGTTGGAGAAAATATTGTGATGCCTTCCCGTTAAAAATTGCCCTTTTCATTCAGATCTGGTCAATGCAGTAGAATGTGGTGTCGGATATTTCTATAGCATGCCTATGCACTTCTTATCATATATATATATATATATATATATATATATATATTGTTTTTTTTATTACGGTGGTGTCCGGACCAGCTTACGTGCACCTCGACTACGAAATAACTGTCAACTTCCACCAACAACAGGTACATGTTTGGTTGGGAACACGTTATCCTGGGATAATTAATCCCATGATAAGTTATTCCACCATATATATGGGATAACTTATCCCATCACTGAGGTAAAAATGGTGGGTTAAATACTCCAAGGACTAACTAATACTTCCAACCAAACATGAGATAAAATAATCCTACACTTTATCCTGGGATAGTTATACCTTATACCTCATACCAAACGACCCCCTAGTGTTTTTTTGTCTCTGTTGGGATTTGAACCCCCATGGTTTTCAACCCACTTCATTGACCACAAAGCCACACCCTTGGTTGTGTACATCGTAAGATTTGACTGCTTGGAAATCCTGTAAAACAATTTGCAATTGTCTTTTTATGCTTCCATATTTTTATGCACTTCTATTATGAGAAATGTTGTGGATCTCTGTTTGAGTTGATACATTAAGATTTTTCTGCAACTTTTAGTGGTCTTCTATTTCAGGGGATCCAGCAAGGGAGGTATTGAATGATTCTTGTCAGGATCTAATGCTTATCTGTGAGCACGTTAGAGGCACATTTGATCAGGCTATTTTAAAGTTTAAAGCTGGAAAAGGTCTGAGCGCTATGGATATTAAGAAATGATTTGACTAATGGAATATATAGATAGCCTTCTATCCATGTGAAATTTTGTCCTGTTTGCAAACATGAGGAAACCTTTAAATGTAATTGCCTCCATTTATTTGTGCATTTGGCAAAATCATGCTCCTTGGGATATATGGAAATATTAATCTGCACATTGGTTGTTGTAAGTAGTGATTTGGGGCTGATATATTTAAGTCGAGGATCTTTCGAAAACTATCTCTACCTCTGTGAGGTAGTGGTAAGGTTTGTGTACACTTTATCCACTTCATACCTCATTTGTGGAATTTCACTTGACTCTCTTCAGGCCCCACTTACACTAGAAATTTCCAAAAAGTTAATTGATTCGAAAATAAGTATGTGATGATTTTTTAGTCTATTTATCTGCCTAAAAAATACGGAATTCAATTGAACTCATTGTAGATATGCTACATCTACCAAAATCTGGATTCTATTAAGCTGTAATTTCATTAAAATCTTTTGAAAAAAAAGAAACAGCAAAATTTATCAAATTTTTTGAAAAAAGAATGAAAGGGCGTACCTGAGAGAAAATTGAGAAAATAATTATTATTTTCATTTTCGAATTATTGAGTTTTAATAATACTCTTCTATTTGACTAATGGAACACATTTCTAAATTCTCATCAAGTTTATGAATATTTTTCTCATGCTTCTATAAGAATCTGTTTGTGTTGATATATTTTAGTGATAAAATTAGGAATTAGGATATTTGTGATACGGGGCTTTTGTAGTGGTCACTGGATGTGCTAGAGATAGGTCATGGAGGGGACAATAGGAGGTAGAGGTAGGTCGAAAAAAATATTAATAAAAGGCAATTGAATGAGATATGATATAATTTTAGATCACGAAGGCATGATTTTGATAAAATGTATGAAGGTCGTATATTAGATAGAAAAATGACATTTTTGAAGTGTCATCTTATTTTTTTAAAGGTTTAACCTCATTCTTATAGAGTTTTTTTTTTTTTTAATTTCTATCATTTATTTGTTGTCTATTGAGTTTATGTTATTGCACTATTTCGTGATTGTTATTGTTTGCTGATTAGTTTCTTTGTATTTTAAAAAGTCATATAATTTTAAGAAATGAGAAAAAGTTATTAAAGTATAATTCACTATCACAAAACTATTTTACAACAAAAGTTCATTAAAAGTATAATTCACAATAAGGTATAATAGTCCTACGAAAAAATACATGTTTCTTTTATCTTATGTTTGATTAAAGGTATTAGATAGTCCTTAAATTATTTATTTCACCATTTATATCATAGCGATAAAATAAGCTATTCTATATACATAGTAAAATATTTATTCAAAATTAATTTATACCAAAATAATTAATTTCTAACCAAACCACCCTATGAGATCGAAGAATGAATCTTAAATCAAAGTCCAAATACGATACCTTTATAGGCTATATGAACTAATTTATATCTCTTTATGTTATCAAATAATAATTATCTTGATTTTGTCTTAGTTATGATTTGATTTTTTTATAATTTCAATAAAATGTATTTTGAATTTTTTATTTTACTTATCAATTCATGATGTATTTTTTGTTGTCCAATAAAAACTTTGTAAATATTTTTATGCTTAATTTGTACTATATGTGGTAATATATAATTACGTAATTTACATTACAAAAATATATTACACGCTGACTGTGGAATGGAGAATTAATCTCACGACTGTCAGCTGTGAGAATACCTTGGAAATCGAAAAAAAGCTAAAGTCAAAATTAAGTATACAATATTATACATTTGATATACACTAATATATAAATTTTATTTTTTATAAAAGTATATAAGAATTTGATATGCACTATTAAACACTCAATATATAATATTATATAAAATTATAGGAGATATTTATACATTCAAACACAAAAACACATAATATTATACAAAAAAAAATGGATTTTGTCTTCTTCTTTCCTTTATCCCATCATCAAATTCATCCCAGAACAGTTCAAAAATTTATATTTAAGTTTTTGGATATGTAATCAATCTTTTACAACAATATCCATTAGAAATAGAGCTTACTTGGCTGATTCTACTTTTAAGTAATTATCGTATCAAAATATTAATAACGTCGATTAAAAATTATGAGTTCTCATCTTCAAATTACAACATAGATAAAAAACATTATAGTAGTTGATTTCTTTATCCTTTGTACCTTTGAATATAGTTAGTTAGGCGACAAATATCTCGTAAAATTAATTGTGTCATACACATCATAATTTTTTTTAATTTTCTATCTGTTATCTTACATCTATGTTGAAGTTCGACTAATTTAAAGAAAATCATTCTTTTCACATATCTAAATCTCGAACCAAAATTTCTAATTAAGATAAGAAAATTAGTTATTGGGTTGACAATTAAATGACAAGTTGATAGTATATATTAATTAAATTAAAACAAATAGAGGTCCATTTTCCCTCTTTCATGAGCTATTAGCCCAATTGCATCTCAACTCGGCGAAAGAGGAATTAGGGTTTTAATAGCATCTCAATTGGAGAGCTAAACTGTTTCGTACTTCGTCGGAACCCTAATTCGCTTCTCCGATCACCCTATCATATCGAGTATGATTTCTTTTTTACTTCAGAATTTGAATTCGTATGTGTTTGTATGATTGTAAGTTTTGGATTCCTCTTTGTTGTGTTTTTATATATATTTGAACTCTGAGATGAAAATGTTTGGTTGATAATGGAATGTATTAAATGGCTTAACTTTCTTTGTTTTTCGAGTGAATTTGAAATATCCTGGCATTTTTAGTATTTAAAATTTTGGAATTTTGGCGTTAAAGGTGGTCTAAGAATTTGAAAATCCAGTTTATTGCTTATGGAGCTAGTTTTATGTTTTGTTGTGATTAATCTTTTTCCTTTCTTGTCAATTGAGTTTTGATCCTTTTTGGTTTCTTGTTGTAAATGTCTGGTTTTAGAAAAAGGTATAGTATAAACAACAACAACAAACCAAATGAAATCCTACAAAGTGGGGTTTGGGGAGGATAGACTGGGTAGACTGTTCTTAGACCTTACCACTACCTCTGCGATTCAGATCAAGCAAATCAAAGCAGTAAATTAAAAGAAAACATGACGGCCCTTGTTGTATCTGAAAAGAGGATTCCCAATTGATTATCTTCTTTTTCTGCAGATTGTGAGTTTTCCTTTGGCATAAATCCTGCCAGTGAGTTGCTCTTTCCTTCCTAAAATAGTGATCAAGTTTCCTTCTTGCCCCATTTGAAATACTCAATCCTTTTTCTTTATATGGAACATTTCACTCAAATGATTCAAACTGATAAGTTGATGCCGTTTATATTTTTTATAGGCTGAACACATAAGGGGCCCTCAAATTTGCGAGAATTTTTCATTTTGGCACCTTAGCTACTGCCAAAACGTAAAATTGTGGCAAGTTTAAGGGTCTTCTTTTGTGTTTGGCTATTTTTAATAATTTACTATGGCATAAGAGTGGCAAAATTGGCCAATAAAAACATGACCGGCCAAATCTTAGACGGCCCATTTTGTCACGCCCAATCAGCCCATCAGAAGTTGAGCGGATTTGGGATAAATGTGTAGCCCAAACTGACCCATGTTGAATCTTCTCAAAATATTTAAAAGAAGACTTGTTTTGGTTGAAATGTTATGTATAACTATAATAAAGATTTTTTATGCAGTGAAACAAATAAGATTCCCTTGTGAAACACGGATCGAAAAAGCTTGATCAATTCCAATAAATTTTTTAATTTGAAACTTGCTTGATAAAGAAATCAAACAAAGAAATTAAAATGGACTGGATACATGGAACCATTCATGTATTTTATGACGCTCCTAATGCGGCATCTCCTTTTATTTGATCCGTTGATAACAATGGTATCTGGGCTTGCTTGGATGCATCTTGGGTATTCCACCGGGTACCTGCTACCTTCCACAAGAACAAGTACTAGATAACTTTTCTCATGAATGCTTAGGCAGATGAAAAGAAATCCCCTAGTATTTTTTTGGTCTCTGTTGGGATTTGAATTTCGAATCCTGGTCTCCCCTATTTTTCATCCATTTTTGACTACTAGGTCAAACCCTTGACTATAACTTAATGTGAGATCTCTTCAAATGACTTGTCCACCCTTTTTCATCAAATCCATATAATAATTAGTGTTAGTAAAAAGCAAAACGCACAAAAAAAGCTCTAAGGTTCTTTGGGGCTTTAAGCGCAAATAAAGCCTTAGCATCTGGTGCATGTACAAGTTTTAATTTTTTGGGGGCCCAACATTGGGTGAGATGGGCCCTGCTCTGATACCATGTAAAATTAGGTCTTGGGCCTAACTCTCACCCCACAAGCTATTTCCAAGGGAGGAGGATTGCCCAATCCTTATAAGGAGTCCACCCATCTCATTAACCACCAATGTGGTACTTTTGTCTTTCTTCAACAATAATAAAATGAAATATCAATCGTTTAGTGTCATCTCTTCAAGATTGCACTCATTGGCCTGAAAAATATGTTTTACAGCCTTGACGACACCAAAGTGCTCATAAAGCGAGGCAAAGTACGCAACATGTTTTATGCCTTGTTTTAGGGCTTAAGTGCACCTTTCACAAATAACAATATAATACTTCTCTTCCAACCTCATATAATAATCTATTCAAACATTCTGTTTTGAACTCCCTACTAGTAAAAGCAGGTCATTTTATCAGGAGAGAGGGAGTATTTGTCTTCTGGTCAATTTTCTACAGTTGCTAAGTAGGATCTTTACACTTGCACGTTTCCTTGATAGATGGCTTTCAACATTAGCTTTTTATTCATATTATTTTAGCTATTCATGTTACGATGTATTTTGACGACTTGATACATGGGA
>DF359164.1:11757-22914 GCA_000787875.1 Solanum virginianum | reverse complement strand
ATTTTGACGACTTGATACATGGGAATCATGTGATTATTAATTTCTTCTCAAAACTTGCTCTGTCTTCATCATTTGCATTCTTTCATGCCTTCTCCCAGAGTAGAGGTTTAGACTGAAACAACTTACTTCCTTTTTATTCTGTTTTTACCTATTTAACTTTCATAATATCTCCCAAAAATCGTCTCTGAACATGTATTACCAGTTATACTTTGTTGTCTTTTTTCCCTTACTTTCCCTCTATGCTGTGCGCTTCCATCACTCCGTCCTTTAGAGTCTTGCACTTCTTGTGAAAGAAAATGTATACTGCTGGATTTTTATTGCCGTCCAATGTTATGTTGAAGTATCATTGCATGATCGGTCAGAAACTTCTACACCCTCCTGGATGTGGGGATTTAGACGACCTGGATCTGTTTGTGAACCTACATTCTAAGTTGTCTCATTAGTTTGGCACATTAATGTTTGGTTTCATTCTGGATTTACTGGCGCTGATGTTTCTTTTACTATTGACAATTTTGATTTGACTAAAATTAATCCATGCCAAACCCAAGGCATCGTGGTGTCTTTTACTTAGTAAAAATACTGAAATTGATGCGCTTTATTGGTTCGCTATTGTTATTAAGCCAGCTTACATGTGAATTTGTATATTGTCCTTGCCATTGCCATTTTGTTTGCATTCAAATCCTATAAGTAAGTAGACCATTGCTTGGCTGGACGGTTGTGGACATTGTCTTACCTACCAATACTTTTCCAGGAAATAATGCTTATCTATGTGCTGGGCACTAATTGATGGATCCAGACAGCAAGAAGTTTGGAAGAGGTGAGTTTTGTACTATGATCTCGGAACAGTCTCTTGGCATGTTAGGGTAAAATGACTTCTGCTGACATTTGATTCTACTTGGATCTTATTGCTTGCCTAGGTTTTGATTGAAGGTGGAATGCATTGCATTTGATCTGTGCTTGTATGTGAATTTCCTGCTTGATCTATTTAGTGTTGAATTTCTCTTTTCTGTTTTTCTTCTTCTTTTGTGGTGCCATTGATTTTACTTTCAGGAAGTGGAAGTGGCTGATTTACTTCTGACTTATATTTGTCTATTTCTTTTGCACTCCAATTATGTAACCGCTATTATCTTTTGGGAAACAAACAAAGATTAGTGATGCTAGTTTTGTTGCTTTTGGAATGAGGTTTTGCAAAATCATGCCTGTACAAAGCAATGTGCTATCCAGCTTCATCTTGCAGCATTTGGATTGATGTTGACTGGTAGTGTTTTGTTCATAGGGTTATGAATTTGGTAACAAGATCTCACAAATTACTAAAAAATGCGTGAAGTCTTGCCTAAGTGGTCATAGTTTGCACACAGTTAAGATTTTGTAAAAGTTGTGATTGCTGAAAGAATATTGTGCTTCCAGTTTTGAACAAATTCCGATGAAGAATTTAAAATCCAATCATTTGACTCTTTGATCTTCTTCTCCTTGAAATGTATTCATTTTAATTAAGACATCATTGGGTTACTGTGGTTGATCGGTCCAAATACATTATTAGGGCCAAGAGAGCTTGCAGGTGGTGTGGATCTTATTAATCACTTCAAGTTGTTGCCTCATCACGAGTTCTTCTGCAAGAAGCCTCTTCCATTGTCAATTTCAGATACACGCTACCTTCACAATGTGGTGGGAGACACAGAGATTAGGAAAGGGGAAGGGATGCAGTTGGATCAGCTTATACAGGATACGCCGTCTTTAAAAGAGACAAATTCACGCATCCAACCATTTGAATTAGATGCTCTTAGTGAAGCTTTTCAACTACGTGAAGCAGCTCCAATTGTTCTGCCTCCGGTAAGGAACCTATTTTGTGAAGCTTGAGTTATATTCGTATGTATGGTTCAGCTCTTCAAGTAACCCTTTTATTCCTTTCTGATATCTGAAGCTGATCATGTGATTATTAATTTCTTCTCAAAACTTGCTCTGTCTTCATCATTTGCATTCTTTCATGCCTTCTCCCAGATCTGAAGCTGGAGGCTCAGAACTGCATTTTTTTTCTCCAACCCTGTACTTCTCTATAATGCCAGTTTGCCTGTTTTAGTAATTGCTGATCAATAGGTCTTTTTGGTGTTTCATAGTCTGAAAAAGGGATCCCCACTGTAACTGGAAAGTCTAAAAGTGAGTTGAAAGACAAGGAGAAGAAGCATAAGAAGCACAAGGACAAAGACAAGGATAAGGACAAAGAGCATAAGAAGCACAAACACCGTCATAAGGATCGAAGTAAAGACAAGGATAAAGAGAAAAAGAAAGATAAAACTGATCATCATGATTCTGGTGCTGACCATTCAAAGAAACATCATGAAAAGGTCTGCTAAAGTTATAAGTCTGCTTCTAGCAAATGTGAATAAATTATTTATCTTATAAGAAAAACTAGTAAATTGAAGAGTTGTGCAAATCTGGTGATTCTCCTGACATGCAGTATACTTTGAATATCATGTGGTTGTTTCATATTTAAAAAGTTTAGAAGGCTGGTTCACAGTAAAGCTTCTTATATAGGTCCAATGGTGTCTTTACTGAAAAGGCATAACTTAATAACTGACTGAATTTTTTTTAATTGGCCCACTTAGAATCTTGCTGTATGTTTCTCTTGCTTCTGTGAACTTCCACTACATCGTTTGTGATGTAGCTTATAAATTTCATTTATAGGATTCAAGTAGAGTAGAGTTCAGGACAAAAAGGGTTGGTTTCGGGAATATCTAGCTCATGAGTAGTTGAATCATTGTTGCTTGACTTTCAGTTTTCAGTTCATGCATCAAAGATAGCCATTTGACTTAGTTTAATAAGATATCCATACATAGTCATTTCTTTGACTGACCTGTTGCTTTTAACTGTAGCTTCAAGTTCTAGTTTGTTTGAATTCTCTCATCTTTTACTGTATGCTATGTACTGAATTTATATGGAGTTTGACTCTGTAATTTTTCTCAGCGTACTGTATGCTGTATACTGATTTAATGAGAGGTTGACATTGTATTCTTTCTCTATGTGACAATTGTGGTAATCTTGTTTGAGCTTGCTTGTAGGGATCACTCTTGCTGTAAAAAGTTCATTCCAGAGTTGTGACACTTTAGGACTTTAGCAAATAGCTATAATGTTTGAATGTGATTATGCTTTTGTTTGACCTCACTGATTATGATCTTTCTGATGATATCAGAAAAAGAAGCATGATGGCAAGGAGGATCTTAATGATGTTAACAAACACAAGAGAAACAAGGTTAGATAATATTGTATTCAATATGCTCTGTGCAAATGTTAAAGTTCATTTCTGAGCTCATTTTATGGGCGCATTTTTTTTTCAGTATATTGAGACCGTACTTTCACCTTATACTAATGTTAATGTTCTTATATGCTGAAATGTTGCAGCACAAGAGCTCAAAGATTGATGAAATTGGTGCAATAAAGGTTACAGGCTGAAATGTTGCATGTGCTGTTATATTTTACTGTTTTCGGGTGTTGCAGAAAGAATTTGGAGGGATCTTTTTCTTAGTACTGTAAAATATTCAAGGTACAAAGTTCTTATCCTTCTATATCCCACAAATTGAATAACTCATGGCATGCACATCTTTCCATCCGGCACGTCTATTATACAAGGTTTATGTCCTATTTGCATCTGCTTTACAAATTTTCACTTTTTCGGGGAAAAAAGATGGACTAGTTATTGACACCAAAAGGTATTTCCACCCTGCTTTGTAGCCATTAGGTGCTCTGGGGTTCACATATATGACTAAGACGTGCTTTAAAGTATTTGAGTTTGTGGATTTTGAACATCTACATTTGTTGGATAAAAAACAGATTCCTAAGTATGGGCTTTTAGTGTCTGTTGCTTGTGCTTATACCATAAATATGAGAAGAAAGTTCTGTGTGTCTGACTGTCTGTTGGTATATATTCTGTTGCAGCATGGAAGGGTTGTTGAGACTCTTTAAAAAAAATAAAAACACAAGGGTTACTAGACTTTTTTTTGTACAATGCTCTGTTATCATCTACTTTTGGTGTATTCAACCAAGAGCAGAGCAGCTCATGCAGTCATGATAGTATTTATTACACCTTGTGTTGCATAATATAATGTTTCTATTTCTCTTTTCCATGCAGAATAGCTTCTGGACTAGCTAAAGAATGCCAAGAGGGTAAATGCACCTGTTGAAAGTAGATGTTAGTGAAATGTGTACAGACTGCTGAAAAACCACCTCATTGTATCATATTAAAAGGGCTTCTTTAGTTAGCAATGACGTTGAAAACCTTGATCCCTTCTTTTGGTTGTCTTACCTTACAATGATTGATTATTCTCTGTCGTTCCCCATCTATCCCGGGGGCAGGGTGTGGGTGTTTAATCTCGATTCTTATAATAAGAAAAGAGTTGACGGTTAAGATGATTGTTGGTCGTCTTGGTTTTGTCGTGTATGGAGCTTGAGTGATTCATCAACATTTAAACATGGAAGGAGGGAGAGAGACGAGTGAGACTAGGTTTTTAAGGATGTAGGAATATGTATTGTATGAGGAATTCTTGTTGCTAGGATTGGAGTTTTTATTTTGTTATATATTCTAGGATAAGTGAAATCAAGTAATTCTTGCATATAATACTTAGGGGTTGTTTGGTGTGAGGTATAAGTTATAATAATTTCGGGATAAAATGTAAGAATTACTTAGGGGTTGTTTGGTGTGAAGTATAAGTTATAATTATCTCGGGATAAAATGTAAGACTATTTTATCTCATGTTTGGTTGGAGGTATAAGGTAATTCTTAGATTATTTATCCTATTATTTTTGCCTTAGTGATGGAATAAGTTATCCCATATATATGGTGGGATAACTTATCTCGGACTGACTTATCTTGGGATGACAACCAAACGACTCCTTATGATTTTTGTGCTCCAGGACTTTATTCAACAAATTCTTAGGGATTGTTTGGTGTGATAGATTAGAGACCTTAATCCTATGATAACTTTTTAGTGTCATTTAATCCTTTACTTGGTTGCGAAGGTTGGGATAGTTTATTTTAGGATTAACAATTAGGGGTCATTTAGAGTGATGAATAAGAGGATTTAATTTCGGAATATTTTTTAAGTGTCATTTAATTCTTTGTTTCGTTGCAAAGGCCGGGTTAATTTATTCCAAAATCAGGGATAAGTTATCCCTCCCTAGGAGCAGAATAGTAATTAGGATAACTTATTTTGGGATAAAGTATGAAAGAACAAAATATCTCGCTTTACTTTCTTTTATACGCCACTTTTATATTCATGACAACATTTATGCTAACATTCTCAATCTTAATTAATTATTGTTTTTATGATAATATATTTTTCTATTAAAAAATTACTTTCTTAAATACAATTTCTATTTGTGAATATATTATAAGTTGAGTTTGTTTGTATAATACTTATGTTTATTTATATTTTGATTTTTCTTTAAATGTTAACTGCTTCACTAAATTATTAATATATAATTTATTATTCACTTAAAAATTATATTTTATCTATCAATTAAAATGTAGATAACTTTATAATGTAGATGGTTTTAATAATAATTTTTTTAATTTAATAAACTTATGATAAACTTAAAATGAAATATTATTTTAAAGCTAAATAAGGTGAAATTTTATTTTTAGGCTAAATCAGATGAAAGTTTTATTTTTTAAGTTAAATAAGATAAAATTTTATTTAAAGCTAAATAGCACGAAAGTTTTATTTTTAAGTTAAATAAGATGAAAATTTAGTTTTTTTAAGAAAAACACACGACACAATTATGGAAATGCATACACAAAATATTCAAGTTAAATAAGTTGAAAGTTTTATTTTTAAGAAAGAATAACTAAAAATAAGGTGAAGGGAATAACTACTCTCAGCATAACTTGTATCTAAAACAAACCGTTTGTTAATGTTTAATTAGTGATAAACATGTAAAATTTGGGCACTTGTTCTAATATTTTGAGTTAATATTGATGAGGTTTTCTATTTAGGACATATTGTATAGCAAATGATCTTTGACATAATTGATTGTGACACCTCCTCTTTGGGCTAAAGTGTTGATAGAATGGGCATAATTGTGTGGGGCACATTAGCAAGAGGAAAATGATAAGGAAGCAAAACACTTTTGCATTATTGTGTGGGAGCACATTAGCAAAAGTAACATGATGATAATTGATGAGGTAATCATATGTTGTCATGGAAACATCATCAAATAATCCACATCCTTTTATTTTTCATATGATTCCTACATTTCTATGAGCAAAACATGTACCATAGGTGAACACCTCTTGAAAATAATTATCAAGGTAGGCCATTGAGGAAAAGCCTTTAGCTCACCATAATTTTATGAGAATTTTTTGTATATAGTCATTCAAAAATATCTTAATTATGTTTTATAGATATAGTTTGTATAATTACATTTCGTAATTATAGTTACAACATCGTTTGTATTTTCACGCAACATTTGTATACGTTTGTATAATTCACTATACTATTCGCAGGTTTTGTATAGCGTTTATCTATTTTGCTATACAATTCGCAGTTTTTGTATAGGAAAGTGCACAGTATTTGTATATTTTGCTATACAATTTGATTCGCACACAACTTTTGTATAATCGCGCACATCTTTGTATAAATTGTGCGAATTATACAAAATTCAAACTCTAATTATAACTAGATGTTTGCCGCAAGCCGTAATTAATTCAAACTATAGTTACGTTAGCTAATTAACTAGTATATGTTTGCTTATCCGCATAATTTTTTCTAAATTTAAACTCAAACTCATATTAGAATTGTGACTATAAATCAATACTAAAGGGCAAGTCCGGTGCACTAAAGCTCTCACTATGCGGTCGGGGAAAGGGCCCAGCCTATTGTACGCAGCTTTATCTTGCATTTCTGCCAAAGGCTGTTTCCAAGATTATAAATCGATACTGCTTATGCAAAATTTTGCGTACGTCACCAAATCATGGTAAATCAATTATTAATTGTGACAAATTGTCACTCAACATACATATAGTTATTGGGTAAATACACACAAAAGCTTTAAGAGGCATTAACCAATTTAGCAACAAACTCATTAATATTTCTATTAGAACTTCCACCTTCATCCATGGCCTTTCTTGTTAATTCTTTCCATTTGGTTGCATTCCTTCTAATCTCTTTGCCCCTTTCTCCTTCCATGACCTCTTTTATGCAATGTTCCACAACTTCTTGTTTAACAACACCCTTTTCATTAGCTTGTGCCTTTATTCCTATCTCCCAAATATCCATCACATACTTAGCATTTGTACATTGATCAGTCCATATTGGTATTGCCACCATTGGAACTCCCAAACTCAAGGCCTCTAAAGTCGAATTCCATCCACAATGTGTCATAAAACAACCAATTGCTTTGTGTGACAACACATCTAGTTGTGGACACCAAGTTAACACTAGTCCTTTTTCACTTGTGATGTTCTCTAAAAGTTGTTTTGGAACTTTAGGCTCTTCTGATTCTCTTATTATCCACAAGAAGTTGTGATTACTTCTCTTCAATCCACAAGCTATCTCCTTCATTTGTTCTTCTTTCAATTCAGCCATACTTCCAAATGAGACATACACAACAGATCCATCAGCACAATCATTTAGCCATTTCATGCAAACATCAGTTTTTGGCTTGTATATACTGAGACCATATGACTTATCATTCTCGAGTCTCTTGTCCACATACATGGATGGTATGGTTGGTCCAATAGTCCTCAATGGCAATCTCTCTATTATCCAATCCACTTCCTGTTCATAATTGAAAAAGAAAATGGATAATATAAATAAGCTATGTGAACTTCAAGTAGCAAATTATAAAATAAATAGGCATCTAGCTCAGTGCACTAAACTCCTGCTATGTATGGATCCATGAAAGGGTCAGATTACATTTAATCTATTGTACAAACTCTTACATTTCTATAAGAAGTTATTTTCACGACTTGAATTCATGTGACCTCATTCAATCTTTACCTATGTTGAACACTAAGAGTGCAATGACTATCGGCTTGTGCTCTTGCTTTTGAGTTGGAGCTTGCTAGGTAGTGAAATAGTCCATGTAGGTTAAATAGGGCTTGTGTTTAAGCAAACAAAGTAGCAAGAAGTGACTTTCAATAGGTAACATCAATCAAGGTAAAGAAGTAGTCATGGAATGTGGTATAATGGACAAAAACCCTCCACCCCTCCAAAAATAAAGAAAAGGAGTCATGGTATGTGCTATAATGCACAAAATCCCTCCATCCCCACTAAAAAGTAAAGAATCCATGGTGCTTTCTCGTGACAATAGAGATTTGGAATCCTTCAAAGAATGTTGTGGGTGTGTGCCAAACCCTTCAAAAGTTATTGATTTTTAGAGGATCTAATTAACACAGGTACAACGATATTTCCAAAGGATCCGAACAACATAGTTTCTTACTATTGAGGTGAGGTTCCCTTTCAAGTAACAAATTAATCAAGCAGATTAAAATAGCAAAGGTAAAGAACCCATGGTGCCTTCTTGTAACACATAGATCTCCAATAACCTTCAAAAAATGTTGTGGGTCTGTGTGCCAAATCCTCTAAAGATTTTTTTTTTTTGCGGACCTAACATAGGTACAACAATATTTTTAATGGATCCGAACAACATAGGTTCTTACCATTATGCCAAGGCTCCCTTTCCAAATACAACAACAACATATTCAGTAGAACCCCACAAGTGGAATCTGAGGAGGTTAAAATGTCCGCAGAACTTACCACTACCTCATAGAGATAGAGAGTTTATTTCCGAAAAATCATCATCAAGGCTCCCTTTCCAAATAACAAAATAAATTAAGCAAATCAAAAAAGAAAAAAAGAGTGTTGAGTACAAACATGTTTCTCCAATTCATATATGGTGTTGCAAAAGATCCAATCAGCTACTTGGACATTAGAGAATTGATCTACAAGCATGTTCAAGAATTGTGGATAGGTCCCTAAATCATTAACAAAAGATGGCAAGTCAGAGGGAACTAATGGTGGCAATCCACTAAGCAATACTTGGTGTCCCTCAATAGGAAGGTTTAGTTCCTTTTGTTGGATATGATAAAATATGTTTTCAACAGCACATGACATAGTGAAAAAAACACCACTCACTAGTCCAAACTTTTTTGCAACATCAAGAATCCAAGGCATGAATGAGTCATAAATGACACAATCTATAGGATTTCCTTTGTTTTTCAACTTCTCAATGAGTTGAATAAGAGCTTGTGATCCAACTTTTTTATGACTATCCAAGTAGGTTTCAATGGACTTGGCAGAAAAAAGTCCACTAACATCATCATATCCATCAGAAATTGGCTCAATTATGATGGAACTTGTCAAATCTTGCATGCTTTTCTTGAAAATATAAATGGTTGGAGCAAGTGTGATTTCTATGCCTTTGTGTTGTAACCTTTTGGAGAATTGAAGCATTGGATTTATGTGGCCTTGTGTTGGAAATGGTATAACTAAACAATGGATTTTTTTGTGAGCTAATTTCATTTCTTCTTTGTTCATTTTCTTTGATATGCACACAATTCAATGTTGAAGTCTTCTTTATATAGACATTAGCAGTGGCGAAGCTAGAATTTTTAATAAGAGATGTCAAAACACATGACTTCAAGCAATATTTACAACCCCTCAAACACTATATCAAATATTTAGCTTGTGTCAGAAAATGTTGATACTTGTATAAATACTTATTAAATTAAATTTTGACTTATATATAGTTTTTCGACAAAGAGGTGTCGCTTAACATCCCATGGCCAAGGGTGGCTCTGCCCTTGGACAACAGAGGCAAAATGAACTGTAGTCTCAATAGTTCAATCGAATTCAATATTTTTTATACGAATATAAATATATACGTACCCTCTATGAGAGCCAAACTATGTTATTTTTTGAGGCATCAGTCATAGATATTTTTTTCAAGTTTTGAAATAAAACCAACATGTTTAGAAACTAGACAAAAATATTACAATTCACGATTCAAAATATCTTAAAACATATAAAAATATCATGATAATATTTTTTTAATTATTCAAATAATTACTATATATAAAATAGAACAAATTAATAATCATCAAAGTTCTAAGCCCAAATCACAATAATTTTAATGATTAAACAATCACCTTTCAAACTTGAAAGTTGTCTCTCTCTTATGGTGTCATAGGAATTGATTTGTATTCGCAACAAGCTTTTTTTTAATTTATTTATTTATTTGACTTTACAACTCATGAGCTTATACAATTATTTTTTTTATATGCCTTTCAAGAAAATCTTCTTAAATAATTTTTTTTCATAGTCAAAAGAAATTTTTAGACCTTTTACATATTTAAACTTTCTCTTGAAAAGTACTTTTCTTGATATTCAATTTTAATTGATAATTATATTTAATATCACAGTTCAATTATCGAATTGTGTTAACGTCTACTTTAATCATCTAGATAAGAGAATTTTTCTATCACTTATTTAAATAGATCATGTGAAAATCCAAAGTAGACACTAGACACAAAGATACCTTTAGAAATTTAAAAACAAATATGACAACTCAAATAGTGAAAAGACTTTTAATTCATAATAATTGAAAAATCCTTCCTTAGGAACTAATCTAAATATGTATAAGAGTTTTTAAGAATATAAAGATAATAAAAATAGAGTAATAGACATAACTGCCACCATAAGAAAAGGTGTAGAAGTTACCAGATGACCTGCAATTAGACTATACCAAGTGGCATAACAAGAGAATAATATCAGCACAAACAACATGTACCAGTAAACATCATCGATCGATACAAATCCACCACATAATATCACTTAAATATTCATAAGAAACATGCAGTATAAAAATAATTAATTCTAATCCCTTCCACCGTACTTTTAATGTCTCGATTATGCTACTCATGAACTCATACACTTTCTCACTAAAAGCCGTCCCAAATTCGGTTAGACCTTTTTTTTTATATATTAAACTAGTTAGGAAAAACTCATGCTCTGCACATGTCCAATATTTATTTATAAATTTCTTTTTAAGTAGTATTAATTAAATATTTTTAAATAATCTCATTAAAATGAAAAATATATACCCGATAAATGTTATTAATATTGATGAATTTTAAATGGTATTGATTTAATAATTTTTAAATTT
>DF359165.1:116717-128529 GCA_000787875.1 Solanum virginianum | reverse complement strand
CTCTTTTTCATCATTCAACAACATTCATAAATTCATTTCAACGGCTTACCTTTAAGCCAACATCGATCCTTATATATTCAAATACTAACCGGAATCCATATAAACAATATCTGAAAACATTCTAAACAATTCACATAACACTTCCAACAATTCAAATTTTTCTCCAATCTAGCCAAGAACAACCCCTAAACCCGAGAACCTCACTTTTTACATTCCTCATTCTCAAATCATAATTTGCACCCACAATTCACATTCTAACAATGCTATTCTCATTCCTATACAAATTACATTAGATGTGCAATAACCTCCAAATCAGTCAGCAACAATTATAACTTCAATTGAGCCAATAAACGTTCATTTCCAACATAGAATTCATAACGATGATGACTAAAACATTAAGCGACATTCATTCGTTCATTGTCATATAATGTGACCATTTTTGGCTAGCACGCCCCAATTCACCAAAATCTATTCAAATATAGCATCATAATTATATAAAGAACCTAATGAATACACATATAGTGCTTGTACTAAATTCATGTTGAAAGTAGTCTAATAGCAATGGATTATTCCTTTACCTTACAATGGTCATAATGTACTAACTAGACATTAATTCATAGTTTCAACATAACACACACACGCTATACGGCTCAAGCACCTCACACATAACTCACTTCCAACATTCCATATTTTGTGATTTTCCTCCATTTTAACATACTGCAACATGCTTCAACCTTTATAACAAATAAAACAAGATCAAATCTTACCTTTTCTCTTCAATTCCACAATAGGCTAGGGTTTCCAAAGGTGAAAAATACAGGGTTGATCGCTCCAACGACAATTCCACGCTATTTAGCGGCCTCAATATAGTGGGTTTGCATCAACAAATAATTTTTTGTGTGGCTAGAAATGATCTACAAATTTTCATTTTCTTCTTCTCCTTGGCCGAACCTCTTAGAGGATATTTGTTTTTAAATTTTTGCTCTCTTTTTTCCTTTTAAGTAATGGATGGAAAGGGAAATAAAGTGGGCATGGCCCATACCGTCTTGTTCCAATTAAAAGTTGACACAAAATTGTATGGGCACCACTTTAATGCCACATGGCCAAGGGCCAAATAATTCATGATTTCCAACTTCCAATTTATTCTAATTTTGGTCCCAAATTTTCCTAATTGTTCCATACCAACAAAATTTATGAACAACTTATGTCTCAACATAAAATGAAAGGTCAAAAAACCCAACTTAATATCCTTGAATAGTTTTCTCCTTAACTTATCATAATTAATCCGGATTTTTCCAATGCATCAAATACGGGTTCTAACATCCTTCCCCCCTTTAGAACAATCGCCCTCGAATGTTAAACTAGCTTTATAGGTCATACAAACAATTTGGGGGAGTTTTCTTTTGGACTATCACAACAATATATTTAGTTATCAACAATTTTTTATCAAACAACAAAGTCAAGCAAAGAATTGAATTACTTGTAGGCACTAAAAACAAGTGAGGATACTTCCTCTTCATCTGCTTTTCAGCTTCCCAGGTCATATCCTCTCGGTTATTGTTTCGCCACAGCACTTTAACAGAAGCCATATCTTTATTTCGTAACTTTCTTACCTGACAATCCAATATGGCTACGGGCTGCTCTTCATATGAGAGTTCTTCTGTGACCTGGATATCATCCACAAAAAAGGTTCTGGAAGGGTTACCAATATACTTACGAAGCATATAAACATGGAATACCTGGTGTACCGCTTCCAAATCAGCTGGTAGATCTAATTCATAGGCAACCTTGCCAAGCCGCTAGCAACCACTCCCGAATGAGTTTCACCTTATCAACTACTTGCTGAACCATGTCTGGGCCAATCAACTCAGTCTCTCCAATATCAAACCAACCGATCGGTGACCTACACTTCTTGCCTACAATGTCTCATAGGGTGCCATTTGAATACTGGAGTAGTAGCTGTTATTATAAGCAAATTCAACAAACGGAAAAATGATCATCCCAGCTACCTCTGAAATCAATAGCACAGGCCCGTAACATATCTTCCAATTTCTGAATAGTGCACTTGGCCTATCCATCAGACTAGGGATGGAATGTTATACTAAGACTCACCTGTATCCCCAAGCCTACCTAAAATGATCTCCAGAAATTTGCTGTGAATTGGGCACCTTTGTCAGAGATAATGGATATGGGAACACCATGAAGTCGCACAGTCTCCCTGATATAAAGCCTAGCATAATCCTCAGTTGAGTAGGTAGTTTGGATCAAAAGAAAATGGGCTAATTTCGTCAGCCGATCAATAATAACCTAAATGGAATCATACCTCCATGGAGTGTGAGGTAAACCTATAATAAAATTCATATTAATAATCTCCCACTTCCACATTGGTATCTCCATCTCCCGCAATAGCCCATCAGGCTTCTGGTGCTCAATCTTAACCTGCTGGCAATTCGAGCACTGAGCGACGAACCCTGCTATGTCTCTTTTCATACCATCCCACCATTATAAACATCTGAGGTCATGGTACATCTTCATTGACCCTGGATGAATAGAATAACGGGCATAGTGTGCCTCGTCCATAACCTGTCGAAGCAAACTCATAACATCAGGTACACACAATCTGCCTTTTTGTAATAATGCTCCATCAAAGGTAAGTTCGAATGGGGTTCTTTCCTTTTCAAGGGCGGTGTCTTTATATTGTACCAGAATAGGATTCTTATACTGACCCTGCTTAATCTCTTCTGTAATGGAGGATTTAGCCATACCTCGAATAGAAACCCCAACATCTCCAAATTCAGCCAAACAAACTCAAAGACTAGCCAGCTGATGAATATCGCAGACCATCTCTCTCCTCTCTGAAGGTGTGTCCGCTAAACTACCCACGAACTTGCGGCTAAGTGTATCTGCCACAACATTAGCTTTCCCAGGATAGTAGAGAATATGAATATCATAATCTTTCAGTAACTCTAACCACCTTCGCTGCCGCAAGTTCAGGTCTTTCTGTTTAAAGATGTACTGAAGGCTCTTATGATAGTTATAAACATCAACATGAACCCCATATAAATAATATCTCCAAATCTTCAAAGCATAAATCACCGCGGCTAGCTCCAAATCGTGAGTAGGATAATTCTTTTCATCTTTCCTGAGCTATCGGGAAGCATAAGCTATCACCCTGCCGTACTGCATCAACACACACCCTAAACCAATACTAGAGGCATCACAATAAATCACATACCCATCTGGACCCTCGAGAAGAGTCAGGACTGGAGCCGTAGTCAACTTCTCAGAGGCATCACAATAAATCACATACCCATCTGGACCCTCGAGAAGAGTCAGGATTGGAGCCGTAGTCAACTTCTCTTTCAGCAACTAGAAACTATGATCACAAGTATCAGACCACTGGAATTTCGCACCCTCCTGAGTTAGCCTTGTCAAAGGCACTGAAATAGAAGCAAATTTCTCCACAAATCTCTGATAATAACCAGTCAATCCTAGGAAGCTATGCACCTCTATCGGTGTCGTAGGCTTAGGCTAATTCTTTACAGTCTAAATCTTCTGGGAATCCACCTGGATACCATCAGCTCCTATAATTTTCCCAGAAATGCCATTGAAGACAGCCAGAATTCACATTTAGAAAATTTAGCATATAACTTCTAGTGCCAAAGTGTGCCAAGTACGGTCCACAGATGATCCGCATGCTCCTCTTCTGACTGAAAGTAGACCAGAATGTCATCAATAAACACGATCACGAACATATCCAAGAACGGTCTGAATACCCGATTCATAAGATCCATAAATACTGCCAGAGCATTCGTCAGCCCAAAATACATAACTCTGAATCCATAATGCCCATACCGAGTCCTGAATGCTATCTTAGGAATATCCTCCTCCCATACTCGCACCTCGTAGTAACCCAATTGCAAGTCTATCTTTGAGAAACATTTAGCTCCCTGCAACAAGTCAAACAAATCATCAATCCTGGGGAGGGGGTATTTATTCTTTATCGTTACCTTATTCAGCTACCAATAATCAATGCACATCCGTACCGATCTATCTTTCATCTTTACAAATAATACCGGAGCACCCCAGGGTGACGTACTAGGCCTAATAAAACCCTTCTCCAATAGATCTCTCACTTGTTCTTTTAATTCCTTTAATTTTGCCGGTGCCATTCTGTATGGAGGAATAGAAATAGACTAAGTGTCTGGCAGCAGATCTATAGGAAACTCTATCTCTCGCTCAGGAGGAAGACCTGGAAGCTTGTCTGGGAATACATCTGAGAATTCGTTAATGATTGGATTGACTGAAGAGTCGGTACCTCTGCCTCTAAATTATGTGCACGGACTAGATGATAAATGTAGCCTTTTCTGATCATTTTTCTTGCCTTGAGGTATGAAATAAATTTACCCCTCGGTTATGCGGTATTACCTGCCTAGTCAATAATGGGTTCCCCTGGAAATTGGAAATAGACTATCTTCTTTTGACATTCAACATTAGCATAACAAGAAGCTAGCCAATCCATACCCATAATCACGTCAAACTTAGTCATATCTAGCTCTACCAGAAAATTCATATTAATAATCTCCCACTTCCACATTGGTATCTCCATCTCCCGCAATAGCCCATCAGCCCCATAGTACAACGGCCACAAATAAATACCGAAAGTCTCTATAAACTCGAATAACAATAATAGAATCCCCTATTGGTGTAGCTACATTGAAAGGCTCTATCGGCTTAGACTCTATCCCAATTTTATTAGCAACCAAAGGATAAATGTATGATAATGTAGAACTAGGATCAATTAGTGCATAGACATGTCGAGAGAAAACCAATAATATACCTGTGATGACATTTGGTGACGCCTCCTGGTCCTGCCAGCTGGTCAATGCATAAATGCGGTTCGAAGGACCGCTAGACCCAGGAACTCTACCACGATCCCTGTCTCAGCCTACTGATGCTGGTATACCTCACCTCGCAGGGCGTATGGCTATCGAGGATGAAGATAAACCACTGGCTGACCTGGTAGATTGAGCTGATCTGCTCGTACCACCTCTAACCGGACAGTCTCTCATCTAATGGCCCTGATGGCCACACATAAAGCAAGCACCAGTGGCACGATAGCACTCCCCAGGGTGTTGTCTCCCATAGTAAGAACACAGAGGTCTGGGTGCTCCCATCTGACTGTTGGAGCCCCTATCGAACTGTGAGCCTGAAACCCTGGAACTCGAGCCTGCCCTTGAATAACCTGCGCCATTTGATCTCCTGCTAGTCAACTGCGGGGGTATACCCCGTACTGACTGGGAAGAATGTCTGCTCTGCTGCTCCTAAGGTTGCCTACCTCGAAAATCCCCTGAATACCCAAATGATCTGGCCCTTTTGGGCTGGCCCCTGTCATCAACCCTATCAGGCTGGCACCCCCTGCGTCAATCCTCCATGCCCTGGGTGTGGGCCTGAATATGGGAGATATCCATACTGTTCTAAGCTGCCATCACCAAGCAACTGTCAACATAATACTGGTTCAGCCCTAGTATATATCGGTGCATCCGGTCAGTCATGTCAGCAACATATGTAGGCACATATCTGGCTAGCGAATCGAACTCCAAGCTATACTCCCTGACTGGCCTGCCCCGCTGCTTTAACAGCAGGAATCTATCTACTCTGGCTCGCCTCACCTCCGAAGGCAGAAAATGGGCCAGAAAAGCCTCAGTAAACTCGCCCCAAATGGCTGGAGGGGCACCCTTATCTCTGGACAACTTCCATGACTCATACCAATTGGCTGCTACATCGTGCAATTGGTAGGACGCCAGCTTAACTGACTCTGTCTTAGATGCACTAATCAATCGCAGGTTCTGCTGCATCTGTTGGACAAACTCATAAGGGTCCTCTATGGGATTGGACCCGAAGAACTCTGGTAGGCTGCATGTCAAAAAATCACGAGCCCTTGAACTGTCATGGCAGCCAACCTGATCACCGCCTATGCCCTATCTACGAACCTGTCCTACTACTATTCGGGTCAATAGTTGGACCGCCTCTCGCATGTCCCCAATCTCTACACCTAGCTGAGGGGCTAGAGGCTCTGGTACTCGAACCTTGGGAGCTGACGATGAAGCCGCCCCCGTACCTACAGCTGCTGATGCTCTAACTCCCTCCGGCACTGGCGGTGTAGCCGAACTAGCTGTCAGGGGGTGGTGATGGAGCCGCCCCCGTACCTGCAGCTGCTGATGCTCCAACTCCCTCTGGCACTAGCGGTGTAGCCGAACTAGCAGTCGGGGGTACAATATCTGGCTCACTCTGGGCACGAGCCCTAGTAATTACCCAGGCTCAACTGGTCCTACCTACCGCTGCAGGCTTGCCCCTCTGGGCAGCTCTGGTCTTCCTTGGAGGCATCACTGAAAATAGAACATTTTGTCAGAAAAGAGTCATCCTAATAACGCAGCTCTATCGCATGATCTAAGATTAGAAAAAAATAACATCCTAAATGTCCTGTAGCCTCCTGTTTATAGATGTGGTGCATAACACACTGATAAACAAGAATCTACTAGACACGGTCTCTGGACATTCCAAGGACGAACCGCTCTGATACCACTTCTGTCATGACCCGACCCCGTGAGCCGTGACTAGTGCCCGAATTGGGCACCCAGACACAATCACGAAGCAGAGTTGCAAAAAGATGACTTATATCGACACAAATATCAAACACTGCCACAGATTCTATCAAACACATCCCCGAATATAACAGAAGCCGACAAGCCTATGCTTCAAGTTTATAATATTTTTAAAAATATTTAACAGAGTTCCCTTTGTTTTACGGACTATCCAAAATAACCCTGCACTCAGAAAATACCAATAAAGGCCACATAGGGCCAACAAAACAACATATATACATATGCGGGCCGACAAGGCCACTCTGGTGGGTGAAACTGCCCAATACACACATCATATAAGTCTAAACGAACGAACTGAGCACAACCCACACATATATATCCACAGACCTCTAAATAAACTGACAGAATCATAGGACGGGACAGGGCCTCACCATACCCCTGAACAAATATATACAATGCAACGAACAAATGTATACCCAAAGTAGGCTCCGAAATAGGGGGATCACTCCAAATAGTAGAAGGGTGTCCTAAACCGATAAATCACCAAACTGTGCATTGGTACCTGCGGCCATGAAATCAACTCCCAAAGAAAGGGGGTTAATATGAAATATATACTGAGTATGCAAAGCAGAAGATATAGAACATAAATTTGAGTGATAATCGAAACAAAAGAATGGAAGGTGAATACATATCCAAAATATTAAAATGTTTACTTTCAAAATACCGATCATGCATAGAGCACAGGAAATATGGTCGCCCGCCCGTCGATGGCACCGTAACACAAAATAACACCAGAACGTTTCAAATCTCTGAACCCCCATCACATATCATAACACAGTATAATGCCAAACACAGCATAACACCGGAGTATATTATAACGTGCACGATAACCAATCGGCTCAGGAATCGATGAACAATATCATAGGTAGGTACAAGTGGATAGTGACTGATCATATGCATAAAATCATTGTCATAAATCTAAAAGATAAGTAAAATATTCATATTTGAAATCGAAAGAATCATTATTACATATTCTTTCAAAAGTTATCAAAATTGCATAAAAGGGCATCGCGGGACCCACAGACGGGTGCAGACTCGAGCTGGCCCAGCCTAAGGAGAACATACTCATCCTAGATCATACAAGCTCCTACGAGAATTTTAAAGCAATCTGAGCTTTTTGATAAAAGTTACGGGCGTTAGTAGTTTTAGAATCGTTAAAGAATAAGTTATTTTAAAACTAAATAGTTTTCATGTACCCTTGGCAACTTATGAATTTCAAGGACATAAGAATCAATGTTATGACATATTAACACAAGAATACCAAGGAACAAATGCGGATGATAAACATGCTCGGATTGGGAGAATAGAGTTTCCTCGGGGCTCGTATCATAGCCTATTTTAATTAAGGCATGCCGAAAAGGAAGGTTGCTTTACATACCTCAAACGCTCTCCAATATAATCCAAACAAAAGCTAAATCCAACTTACGCTTCGGGCTGCCCAAGGTCTACAAACAAGTCATAAAATGCTAAACTAATTCTACAGAAATTTCGGCAGCATTTCCCCTGAAAATAGGCCACCCCGAGAATTCAATTCATCCACATTAATAAACAACAACAACAACAACAACCAACCTAGCAACATCAACAACCAATCCAAAAGGCAATACAACAATAATAGCTCTCTTTTTCATCATTCAACAACATTCATAAATTCGATTCAACGGCTTACCTTTAAGCCAACATCGATGCTTATACATTCAAATACTAACCCGAATCCATACCAACAATATTTAAAGACACTCTAAGAAATTCACATAACACTTTCAACAATTTAATTTTTTTCTCCAATCTAGTCAAGAACAACCCATAAACTCGAGAACCCCACTTTTCACATTCCTCACTCTCAAATCATGATGTGCACCCATAATTCACATTTAAACAATGCTATTCTCATTCCTATACAAATTACATTAGATATGCAATAAACTCTAGATCAGTCCGTAATAATTATAATGTCAATTTGAGCCAATAAATATTCATTTCCAACATAGAATTCATAATGACGATGACTAAAACATTAACCAACATTCATTCGTTCATTGTCATATAATGTGACCCATTTTGGGCTAGCACACCAACATACAAATATGGATGATTCTCAATCATTCCTTCACCCTACAATGGTCATAATATACTAACTAGACATTAATTCATAGTTTCAACACAACACGCACACACACTATATGGCTCAAGCACCTAACACACATCTCACTTTCAACATTTCATATTTCTTTATTTTTCTCCATTTTAACATATTACAACATGCTTACAACCTTTATAACACATAAGAAAAGATCAAATCTTGCCTTTTCTCTTCAATTCCACAATAGGCTAGGGTTTCCAATGGTAAAAAGTAAAGGATTGATCGCTCCAACGACACCTCCATGCTACTTAGGGGACTCAATATAGAGGGTTTGCATCAACAAATAATTTTTGGAGTGGCTAGAAATGATCTTCAATTTTTCCTTTTCTTCTTCTCCTTGGCCGAACCTCTTGGGGGATTTTTTTAAACTTTTTGCTCTCTTTTTTTTTAAGTAATGGATGGAAAGGGAAATAAAGTGGTCATGGCCCACACCATGTGTTGTTCCAATTAAAAGTTGACACAAAATTGTATGGGCACCACTTTAATGCCACATGGCCAAGGGCCAAATAATTCATGATTTCCAACTTCTAATTAATTCCAACTTTGGTCTCAAATATTCCTTATTATTCCACACCAACAAAATTTATGAACAACTTATGTCTCAACATAAAATCAAAGGTCTAAAATCCTGACTTTGTATCCTGGAATAGATTTATCCTTAAGTTATCATAATTAATTTAGATTTTTCTAATGCATAAAATACGCGTTCTAACAGTGGCGCCCGAATCAGTCAAAGCATATACATCAAAGTCAAAGATTTTCAATGTACTGGTAACAACATCGAGAACCTCACTAACCCCTTGCCTCCCATGTAGAGCATAAAACCAATTGTGCCTTAGGGCACCACCTTGATGACCACTACTACCCAATGGAACCACATTTGCACCTCGACCCTTGCCACAGTATCTTGGATAATCCACCTTTTTGTGACCAAGCTCCCCACATTCAAAGTATGCATTAGAATCTTTCAAACATGGACCTATATACTTCCTTCCACATTTAGGACACACATCAATAGGAGCCACACCACCAACACCTTGAGGGCTAGTGAGGTCATTCGCAAACCCCCTATTAGTAGCATGAGAAGATCCGTGGCCTTGATGAAATCTAGCACCCTTTTGGAACTTACCCTCAAAATGGCCTCTTGGCCTTATGACCCCTTCTCTTCATCAACTTTTCCCCCTCTATTTCCTCATGATGTGTCATCAAGCAGGACAAGTCCATGTCAATAATTAGCATGGTGGACCAGCATTGTTCACTCACCAAGTTGGAGACCCCTATCACAAATATATTCATCCTAGATCTAGGATCGGCCACCAAATGAGGAGCATACTTTGAAAGTTGATTGAACTTGAGGTCATACTCCCTCACACTCATGGAACCTTATTTTAATTTCATAAATTCCACCAACGTAGCTTCCCTAAGCTAAAGAGGGAAGAACCTATTAAGAAAAGCCAATTTGAACTCCTCCCAAAGCACCACATTACCATTTTCCTTCTCTCCCTTCAATTGGTCACACCATATTTGGGCTACCCCTTTGATTTGGTATGCTGCCAGCTCTGCTTTTTCATTCGACCCAGCAACCATGATAGTTAAAATCTTATGGACCTCATCAATGCACTCTTATGGATCTTCATCCACCTTTGAACCATAAAATAGCGGAGGAGTCATCCTCATGAAGTCCCTCACCCTAGCTCCCAAGGTAGTAGCATGAGGGGCTTGGGCCCCTTGGTTGACTTGGTTGGCCACAATGGAGGCATGGTACCTGCAAAACTACCAACTACCCATGTGAGCATTAAGTTGGTTTAGTTAACTAAACAAGCAACAAAGAACAATGAATAAAAATAAACCAAAATCAGAAAAGAGCATCTCGTAGCTCACCATTGGTAGGTTGCTCCTTGGGAGTTCTGGCCCTTCATCCTCAAGTATTAGGCATGATCTAGCATAGCAAAGAACAATCATTAGGGGGAAAATACTTACCACAACTCAATAGCATGACTTAGAATATGAAGAAGGGAAACATTTTCTAAGACACCTCGTAGCCTCCTATTCATAGTCATGGCACGCTTCACAACCATTAATAGGACTCTATTCGATGAGGTGTGTTGGACTCCGAGGATCTATCAACCTAGTGCTGTGATACCAAGTTTGTCATAACCTATGTCTAGGGCCTAGATGTGACACGACGAATAGGGAGCCCAAAGGAACCCTGAGGAAGCCTCTTAACTTATCATTACATATCATTAGTTGCAGAAGCATATACAAGACATGAAGAGTAAGAATGGAGGCAAAAGGGACTAGGGGGAAAGCTTGCATAAGATCATAATCAAGAGACAAGAGTCAAAGCTTATATCATAGATACTTAGCATGTCCAACAAATACCTCTGCTACTTTAATCAGAGCAGGGGCTAAGACAAAGCAACCGGGCTCACCCTCATAGTAAAAATAGAACATCAAGATGAGTGTCTCAATACACAATAAGAGAAACATAGATAAACGTCCCTGGAATGGAGGATTCACCTCAACTAGCTTCAGTAGTACCGAACCAGCCACATGGAGGAGGAGGACGACCAACTTAGGCTCCGGTTCCTACATGGTGATATAATGTAGGCAAGAGTATGTGTTAGTATATTTGAATGTACTAAGTATGTAAGATACAATTCAACAAGAGATAGGCATCACACTCAAAATGCATAATAATAGGCAAGAGGCACAATATAACAATATGGCATGTATGACCAATGCTCAAGTAAAACATGTTTAAGTAGCTCATGATTATATAGGATATCATATTTGTGGAAGAGACCAAGCTAGATTTCTAAAGTACAAAACCCCTTGGTTGGTTGATGATAATCATACCCCATCACCCTAGTTGTGAAGTACAAACCCTCACATGGTTGATGATAATCTCACCTTATCACCCTAGTGGCGAAGTACAAACCCTTCACATGGTTGATGAGTACAAATACCTATCTCGGTTATCCAGACTCTTAGTCCCCTCGGA
>DF359165.1:105410-116668 GCA_000787875.1 Solanum virginianum | reverse complement strand
CGGTTATCCAGACTCTTAGTCCCCTCGGATCGAATATGGTCTAATGTAACACTTTATATAGGACATATTATTTATATAAGCTCATTTCATCATCATAATATCAATCATATCATATCTCATGTTTTGGACCTTCAATTTCTCAAAAAACCATACTCAAACATTTTATCAACACTTAGATGGTGTGTGGTGCTACTATAAAACCATGCAATTCAAGAGTGAAATCATGCTAGTAACTTCAATGTAAAAGCTTCAATAGACACTTGATAGCACCCTCAAGCAATAAACATCAAAACCCTTCACTAATCCTTTCAATGGGTCTTAGATTCATAGCTCAAAACATAATTAAATAGTCACAAATTCACATGCTCAAACATAGTGTGTAGTGATTTTCATAATAATCAACACCCATGAATAAATCACCTTAAAATCATGCAATTTGTATGAAAAGGAAGCTTGGGCATCATGGATGAAAGGAACCCATGAACGAAACTCATATACCTTAGCTTGAAGATTATCTTGGTGAAGACTTGAAGCTTGAAGAAGAACCTTAAAGGGAATCCTTAGATCCGAAAGAGGTTTAGAGACTTGAAATTAGGAATAAAAATATGGCTATGTGTTTGAGTGAGTATTGGGGAATGTTTAGGATGATATGAGGGTGAAATATGACTAAGTATAAGTATTTTCACGTTTGGGAACACTTAGGCCCAAGACCCAAAAGTCTTAGACTGAGATAGAAAAACTGGACAAAAAAATACATAGGAGCATGCCCTTGGTACATCATGATAGGGGCACGGATCATCTTTGGAAATTGCATTTTTGCGATTTCCAAATCTTACTACGGTTGCTCTTAAGTCGGGTTTAGACCCTTTTTCCCCTAATTTTGACCCCTTGAACAAGAATATGAAATTGAATTTTCAATATCGGGCATGGATTTTGAGATATATGGAAATTACGATTCCAAACACTTTTGAGGCATATTTTCGAGCACTTTTTAGGGTCATTTCACGTCCAACATCTTGAGTGAAGATTTGGAAAAGAGTTGAGTTTTGAAAAATTCACTACCTTAACTTTAAATCTTTGTTTTCATCAGGAGGTCTTATTATACTACATGAGAAAACTATTATATTGCATGAGTATAGATATGAGAATTATACATGTATTTCATACTTGATAACATGAACCCTAAATTACATGATTTCATGAAATTCTATGCATATCATTCAATATTTGAGTTAATGCAGATTGAGCATTTAGACTTGAGTAATTTGAGAATGATTGAGTATGAGAAACATGTTGCATAGAGTTGCATATATCACTACATATGAGTATTTTTCTTGCACTACATGAGGAGTCCCGTTGAGTGAGTCTAAATAACCGTTTTGGTCTAAGTCAAGCTAATTGGTTGCATTGAATTGATTGAAGTATTGAGTAATTGAGATGAGTTGAGATGAGACACCCCAATGGGGTTGAGTTTTGAGTTGATTGATGTGTTAATTGATGGGTTGAGCATATTTTAGTCTTGGGGGGAGTATCGAGCAGCGAGCGGTGAGAGAGTAAATATCTACTTTAACCTATAGAACTATATTGTCAGTGTAGGATAGCCATTACAACTTATTCTGACGACTCTTTTCCTGCAAGTTGAGACTTCTTATGGATCCATGAGAGAGTTAATTGCCTTTTTATGGAAAGTTAAGGCGGGTGTGGCAACGATATCAAATTTAGTGTGCATCACCAAATTATAGGTGGTGGGATGAAGATGTTGATTAAGAGAAACTTCAAAGAAATATTGATTTAGCTGATGTTTTACAATGAGTCTACTCTTATTGAGTTTACTTTTAAAAGTATGATTTACTCTAAACTTGCATAAAATGATTTGAGTATGAGTTATTGAGTCGAGGTGAGTGACTTGAGCTTTACTTTTCTTAAGCTATTTTACATACTAGTATATTCTATGTACTGATGTTCATTCGGGCCTGCATCATTTTATAATGCTGATATAGGTGATGGAAGACTCCAGCCCGTACATCGTTGAGGTCTAGATCAGTACACTTCAAGAGTTGGTGAACCCTCCTTGCCTTCTAGAGGAGCCCTTTTAATTTTCTATTTTGATATAGTACTTTTCTTTCCTTGAATTGAGGTGTCCATGGCCTATCATGGCACCATCTAGACTTGTTGAGTAGAGTTTCATACATATTGAGTCAAGGATTGTCGAGTATTTTATATTCTAACCTTACTTACTGAATACTATGAGTAATCAAGTTGTATTTTATTTTATTTAATGCCTTCCTATTGAAGTTATTATTCCGCTGTCGAGTTGATGTTATGATGAGGCCAAGTTGTTCTCTTGGAGAAATCAGCAATGGTTCTTCAAGTGCCGGCCACGCCAAGAGTACCCTCCTGGGGCGTGACATAAGGCCAAGGACCACTTCAAGGAGGCTCTACACTATCCTTATAGCACCACACGGACCATAAAGGCTTCTTAAAGCATCACCTTGGTCCTAACCTTTCTGGAACCAAATATTTATGCTCCATTGAGGTCATACATAGTTTAGGTCCTCATAGTAGTGTTTCTTCATTTTCATTGCTTTCACTTTGCACTTCCGGAGGTGCTAGTCTCACATGCATTCATTTTACATTGCATTACCGGAGGTATTGGTGTTTTTTATTTTCATTGCATTAACATTGCACTGCCAGAGGTGGTAGTATCATATGCATCGCTTGTACATCACATGAGCGGAGGTTGTAATGTTTCTTCATTTTTATTGCATTCACATTGCACTACAGAAGGTGGTAGCGCCAAATACATTCATTTTATATTGCATTATTGGATGTGGTAGTATTTCTTCATTTTAATTACATTCACATTGCACTTTCAAAGGTTGTAGTATCATATGCATTCATTTACATTACAAGAAATGGTAGTGTTTATTCATATTGCATTGCCAAGAAGATCATTCGTTCATATTACATACATGCATATTGCATTGATGGGAGGGTCATTTATTCATTTTGTATAGCTGAGAGGGTCATTCCTGCATATTGCATTGTCGAGAGGGCCATTCGTTCATAATGCATTGCCAAGAGGGTCATTCATTCAATTTGCATATTCATTTATTTCCCATTCCTGAGAGGGTCATTCATGCATGTTGCATTATCTAGAGGCACACTAACTCATTTTTGTATTACCGAGAGGTCCATTCATTCATATTACATTTCTGAGAGGGTCATTAATTTATTTTTCATATTCATTTATTTTGCATTGTCGAGGGCCATTCATTCATATTGAATTATTGAGAGGTCCATTCATTTATTTCACATTGCGGAGCAAGCTATTCATGATTTTGCATTGCTGAGAATTTTATTCATTCATGTTGCAGTGTCCAGAGGGACATTCATTCATTTACATTGCCGAGAGGGTTATTCATTCATTTTGCATTGTTGAGAGGATCATTCATATTATATTCAATGAATCATTTTTCATGCGTCCTACGAATGAACATGCATTTTTATCCTATATGGATCGTTCTCCATTCATACTATTGATGGACAAGCTTTTTATTTTAGTTGATGAATCTTATATGTCCTTTTAATAGACTCACATTATGCTTTAACAATTAGATGAAGGTTGTTACAAGCATAAAGAAAATGACAAAAGTATTGAAAGTGAAATACCATTTTCATTAATTTTGTCTCTTCTAATAAAATTTTATCTTAATTTGCCGAGAACATCCAAAAGGATGTAGTCTCAATTAAATCACAGGTATGGAAGAAGGACATAATACAATGCAAAAATTTTGGAAGCTAATTGAGGGCAAGTTTTACCATAGTGAAGGCACTCTTATTTTAAGGTCATGTGTTTGGTCAAAATTGGGTGTGTCAATTTTCTTTCTCCACGATATCTTTTATCGATCATATCTAAAGAAAGGAAAAACTATTGACACCTAATTTTGATCCAACATTTCTAAAAATTCATGCTTTTTATGTTGTTATCTTAAAAATAGTTTAAGATACTTTTTCTGTAATATTAGAATAACTTATTGATAACTACTCTTACTTTTCAAAATATTACAATTTTAGTTAATTTATTTTGAATTTTAATTATTTTAATTTTTAATTTTTTATCATATTCTAAAATATTAATTTAGTTTTATTAAACTATTATTTTGTGTTAAGTAGTACTTTTTATGTATCTCGTTGATTATATTTGTTCATATTCATTCTAGTATTTTTAATACAGTCTAATAATTCATCTTTGTGCAAATAAAAATTATATGCAAGTATTTGATTGGCCTATGATTTTAGGCCCTTGATTTTGAGTCCACTATAACCAAGATATATTTTTTAAGTGGGGTAAAACCCTAATATTCATGCTTGCCTATTGAGCTAAATAGCAGCCGCCACCACAAGGCAGTGAGTAGCCACCACCGGAACAACCACATCACTGTCTTCTCCGGACAGGCTCACTGTCAGAATAGTCAATCAGCCTCGAATTGCGAGGAAAGGGGCATCTTTTGAGATTCATGAAATTACCTATGTTTAAGTAATCATGCCAAGAAACGAAATGCTTTACATACCTTACTCTCTTCTCCAAGCTAATCCCAACGCAAAGACAATCCAATTTATACTTTCGAATGTCCAACGTCTACAAATATTTCACAATAACGCCCAATGATTAGCTAAAAGCCTTTTTGGGACTTAAATTCCAAATTCGCCCCTAATTCTATAAAAATTTTGACAGCACTTCCCCTACAATATAGGCTGCCCCGAGATTCAACTCGACTCAAATGAATCAACAACAACAACAACAACCCAACAACACCAACAATCATTATCAACACCATTACAACACCGAATACACTAATTAACCTAATTTTCTCATGTCTATAAAAATAGGGCAGCAACTTATATTTACATATACATGATGTTCAAGCACTCCCTTGCCTCCCGAAACTCATATTACATCAACTAAACGTCAATTACACACTTCCAACGCAACATAATATTTGATTAACTACTTACACCCCAAATTTGGCCACATACTATATACACATATTTAGATAATTTCCAACACTTCCTTCACCCTACCAACATCATATTCATGCTACTTAAACATAAATTCATAGTTCTAACATAATATAACACCATATACATGCATGTTCCAAATTTCAACTCCAACCCTAACATTGATAACTTTCCTTTAACATGCTATCTTCATGATTTTCTTTCAATTAAACACACTACAACATACATAGAACCTTCATAAGCCATAAAATAAGACTAAAATTGGTCTTACCTCTTAAAATCCTTAATTAGGCTCAAATCGCCAAAGTCAATGAAAGGAGCATTTTCTTGCTCAAATAACCCTTCCACGTTACTCGGAGGACTCAATATAGGAGGTTTGTAACGTCAAAATAGTTGTGTAACCGAAAAAGGAAAATATAGTTTTGCTCCCAGGTAACCCGAGAGCACTGCTCTAATGGCTTTGGTCTTGTTTATTTTTTTCTAAGTGTGGAAGAAAGGTTTTGGACCAATTCTTGCATAGCACATATATATATACCTAGATATATACCAAGTATGGTCCACCCCACACTTGGTCCAATTAAAGTATACCACAAGTCTTGTGGGGACACATCTAGTTGATCTTCAAGACTCCAACTTCCAAAAAGTTCACTTGGTCCCGAAACTTTTTCCTAATTGAGTCAATTAAGGACATGCAAGTTCTAACAACCCAAGTTTAGAAAATTCTACTTAAGTCCCCAACTTTCCAAAAATATACTTGGTCCCCAAAATTTTTCCTAATTGAGTCAATTAAGGACACGCAAGGATCCAATTAAGGACTTCTAACACCCCAAGTTTCAAAAATTCTACTTGAGTCCCGAACTTCCCAATAATGTCACTTTAGTTCCGAATTTTCCAATGATACCATTTTAGTTCCAAAGTTCCGTAATGGTTCCAATGCACAAAAGACGTGTTCTAACATCCACCCCCCTTAAAACATTCATTCTCAAATGTTAAACTATCCTTACGGGGTTCATAACCAACTTCGGGGGAGCTTTCTTTCCCTTGATTTTTAGCTTCCCAGGGGGGTTACCCATCCTAGTACTACTCCCGCCCAAGCATGCTTAAATTCGGAGTTCTGATGGGATATGGTTTGTTAGTGCTGGTATAATCGCATCCAGGACTTCCAAGTCATTCCTCTTCGATCCTTACTTTGCCATTATATTATAACAACAACTTCATTTGTTTAACCAGAAGTTAACCAAGTCATATCCATATCGCATCGAAATCCATCATATCTAACCCAAGTTGGCCTTGGTGCAGTGGTTCACAAAGCAATACTACAGTGCCTTTACAACTGCAGCTAGCAATAATAAAGTCACTTACTGGTATTGCTACCTCGACGACTCTATTGGCTTAAACTCTACCCTAACATATAAGCAACCACAGGAGAAAACATGATAATGTAAGGCTAGAATTAGCTAATGTATATACATCTCAAAAGCAAACTAATAATATACCTGCGATGCTATGCGGTGATGCCTCTTGGCCCTATCGACTAGCCAGTACATAGGTGCAGTTCAAAGGACCGCTAGAAGTCGGGGCTCCATCGTGACCCCTGCCACAACCTGATAATGATGGAGTACCTCACCCCACAGGGCGCATAGCTGTTGAGGCTGAAGAAGAACCGCCGGCTAAGCCAGTAGACTGAACGGACCCATCTGCACCGCCTCTGTATGGACAATCTCTCCACCGGTGGCCCTGACGGCCATATGTGAAGCAAGCACTCGTGGCACAAAAACACTCCCCGAGGTGTTGTCTACCACAATAAGAACACTGAAGTCTGGGTGGCCTCACTTGACTATTGAGACTCGGGCTTGACCTTGACTGACTAGCACCTTCTGGCCTCCTATTGGTGATCGATGGGGGTATACCCCGTACTGACTAAGGAGGATATCCACTCAGCTTCTGCTGGGGCTATCTACCTCGAGAACCCTCTACATACTCGGATGACCTAGCCCTCTTGGGCCGACCTCCGTCATCTGCTCTGTCAGTGTGATGTCTCTTACGACGGTCCTCCATGCCCTGGGCATAGGCCTGAATACGAGCTATGTCCATATCGGGTTGGGCAGCCATCACTAAACAACTATCAACATAGTTTGAGTCTAGCCCTACTATGTATCGATGCATTCGATCTGTCATACTGGCAACATGTGCGGGTGTATACTGGGCCAACGAATCAAATTCCAGACTATATTCTTAAACCGACCGGCCCTGTTGTCTCATCATCAAAAATCTGCCCTCCCTAGCCCGCCTCACTTCTGGGGGTAGGAAGTGGGCCAAAAACGCCTCGGTGAACTCACCCCAAACAGCTGGCGGGGCACCCATACCTCTAGATAGCATATAGGACTCGTACCAATTAGCCGCCACATCATGCAGTCGGTATGAGGCTAACTCCACTGATTATGTCTCGGACGCACCAATCAACCTCAATGTTAGCTGCATCAGGCATATGAACTCATAGGGGTCCGCTGTAGGTTTAGACCCAAAGAACTCTGGTGGCCCGCACGTCAAGAAATTGCGAGCCCGAGAACTATCACGATGAACCGCTTGATCACTGCCTGTCCTCTGTCCATGGGCCTGGCCTACCACCAACTGAGTTAACAGCTGCACCGCCTCTCTTAGCTCCTTAATTTCTGCACCCTACTGAGAGGCTAGAGGTTTTGGCACTCGAACCTCAGGATATGGTAAAGTAGCTGAACCAACTGTCGAGGGTGCAATATCCTGCCCGCGCTGCGCATGAGCCTTGATAGTAATTCCCCGGCCACGACGGGTCTCGCCAGCAGGCCTACCTCTCCGGGCAATTGGTGTCTTCCTCGTAGGCATATTTGAAACCAAAATATGTTTGTCAGAAAAGGGGTCATCCTACTGACACCGCTTCAATGCACGATCTAAGATCAGAAAAAGAGAGTAACATCCTAGTAGAAAGGGGGATAACCCTACTAACACCGCTCTAACGCATGATCTAAGATTACAAAAAGAGTAACACCCTAAATGTCCTATAGCCTCCTGTTTATAGATGTCGTGCACGACACACCGATAAACAAGACTCTACTAGACACAGTCTGTAGACACTCCGAGGACTATTGGCTTTGATACCACATCTGTCACGACCCAAGCCCGTGGCCGTGACTAGTGCCCGATATAGGCACCTAAACGCACACGCAAAGCCAGGTTATATCATGTGACCATTTTTTTTCCAGAAATTTCGACAGAGTTTCCTCTATTTTATAGACTAACCAAGCCCTGCATACAGAAAAGTCCTAGCCAACAGCATATATACACGTTCATACGGGCCGAGAAGGTCACTGTTGCAGTTAAAATGCCTAACATACATATATAATTTATACGAACTATCACCGTCATGACCCAACCCCGTGGGCCGTGACTAGTGCCTGATTGGGGCACCAGAATCCAAATACCAAACCAAATTATAACCAATGTATTATTTTTATAGAAATTTTGGCAGAATTTCCTTTGTTTTATGAACTAATCCAAACCCTGCATACAGAAAAACCCACCATACACAACATACATATATAAATATATGCCCGCGGGCCGACAAGGTCATCGCTGCGGTTAAGCCGCCCAACATACAAAACATACGTACTAAGTCATACAAACTATCATAACCTATACACACAGGCGTCCAAAGACCTCTAACTACACAAACTGAATCAGAAGACGGGACGGGGACCCCATCGTACCCTCAAATAGGTATAAATACAAAATAGAGAAATAAGTGTATATACCTAGAGTTTGCTCCGAAGCAAATGAGCACTTTAAACAGCAGTCAGAATCCTAAGCTAGTGAATCTCTCTCCTATACGTCTATACCTGCGGCCATGAAACGCAGCCCCCGAAGCTAAGGGGGTCAGTACGAAATACGTACCGAATATGTAAAGCAAAAAGTATAGAATTTATATATATCAGGACAACCATTAACACAAAGTACAATGGTTAAATGCATACCCGAAATATCAAAGTACTTACTTACTAGATCATAAGGTATATAGCAAACAAGGACAAAGTATAATGATAAATACATATCCAAAATATTACAAACGTACTTCTCAATACATGAAACCAAGGGATAACTGAAACAAAAGTACAGAGAGCAGTATATATCCAAAAATATCAAAAATGTCAACTTTCAAGATTCAAGACACAAAATGTCTACTTTCCAAAATACCAATCATGCATAGGGCACAGGAAATATAGTCGCCCACTCGTTACATATCAAACGTAGGATAAGAGGGCCAGGCATCCCTATACTCACAAATCCTAATACAAAAGTGGCATAGCGCAAAAGTTGGGCCGTCCAATTATCGAATCGTGCCCACTAAGGATACGTCCTGGACCACCTGAATTACCGAATTGCGCCCAGGTATAATATCAAAATATCAATCCTGGACCGCTTGAATTACCGAGTCGCGCCCAGGTATAATGACAACATATCAATCCTAGACCGCTTGAATTACCTAGTTGTGCCAGGTATAATACTAACATCGGAATATATATATATATATATATAACATATCCGCATGGCAACAATCGGCCCGGGAACCGGTGAACGATATCATATCATATGGAAATAATCATTATCACAAATCTCACATATAAGTAACATATTCATATGCAAAATCAAAATAATATCTACTCTAAATTCTATTAATGTTATCAGAATCTCATAAAATGGTGTCGTGGGATCCACGGCCGATGGAAACCTGAACTAGCTTGACTCAGGAGGAATATACTTAGTCTAGATCATACAAACTATCATGAAATATTTCAGAATGATTTTTATAGTAATTTGGGGTTTCTATCAAAAGTTACAAGCGTTTATATTTTCGGGATAATTAGAACCTATAGTTTTCCAAACTAATTAGCTTCTTTTCAAACTCATACTATTCATGGATTTTAAAGACACAAAAACTAAGGATGTAGCTAATTATGCATAGGAGTGGTAAAGAACGAACATAGAACATATTTAGGCTTGAATTGAAATCTTTCGAGACTTATAACATTTTCCATATTAAATTAAATCATGCCAAAGGACGTTTCCAAAGTACTAGAAAATATATTCTTTCAAATGTATCAAACTTTCCATACTTTTACAACTTGTAGACTTTAAATGCATAAGAGTTAAAATATCACTAATTTCTTTAAGAATACCAAGAACGAACATAGGACATGTTTAAGCCCGACTGCCCCTAATTTTATAAAAAATTTGGCAGCACTGCCCCTAGAATATAAGCTGCCCCAAGAATCAACTCGGCTCAAAATAATCAGTAATAACAACAACAACCCAGCAATCAATAATAAGCCTTCCCAAGGCCATCACTTCACCAAATTTACTAAAGAACCTCATTTTTATCATAATTTCAAAACAGGGTAGCATACTATATATATACATGTATATCATATTCAAGCATTCTATTATCCTCCAAGAATCATATTACACCATCTAAATGTCAAACGTATAGTTTCAACGCTACAACATAACATTTAACTACCTACAAGGACTCCAATTTCGGCCAAGCTTAAAGGATACATATAAACAATTTCCAATACTTCTTTCACCCCACAAAGATCATTTCCATGCTATTTAAACACAATTCTATGGTTTCAAAACAATATAACACTACTTACATACATATCTTAAATTCGACCCCCACTTCAAATTTCACAACTCACTTTAACATGAACTCTTCTCATTTTCTTGTATCGGGGTATAATCATCACTATACCATCATTGCTTTTATGAGGTGGTGCCTGAGCTAGTTTAAGCATAACTCTGACTAATTCCACCTAAATCCATGTTATCGTGACAAAAAGAGGCATTTTCTTGGCCAAATAACACCTCCACGCTACTTAGGGGACTCAATATGCCAAGCTTGTAGCATCAAAATAATTTTAGAATCAAAAACGCAAATTTTTTGTGGGGTTACTGTAGCAACCCGAGAGCACTTTGGAGTTGCTCTTGATGTTGAATTTTTTCTAAGTATGGAAATTGTTAGAATGAGAGGAAATTTGTACACCCATATGTATATATAATAAAGGCTTGGTCCCCCAACCTTCCACTTGCACCAATGGAAACACAACACAAATTAGGGTGGGGCCACTCTTAATTAATTAGTATAGATTTTCTTTTTCAAGGAATTTAGAAGAAAGTCTTATGTGTACATGTGTATATATATA
>DF359165.1:90020-100856 GCA_000787875.1 Solanum virginianum | reverse complement strand
TCTTATTAATATGTAGCATGCCAAAAAGTTATACATAAGACTAAAAATTTAAAATGAGAACACCAACTCTTCTTAAACAACTTCTTCTATGTTCCCCATTTTCTCGAATTTGAACTTTTCTATAATTGAGTTAGCTTGGGTATATGCCAATAAGTTATGGTAGTGAAAGGACTAGCATTTATTTCATGACCCGAAATCTGAGCATGATGGCACTCACCTAACTCACCAAAGATGAGTCAGCCCAAAATAGAACCAACCAATACAATAATTAAAGACAAAGATAAGATAGTCTAAGGCAATGGATAGACATGAGGAAAATTCAAACTACAACCATCCCAAAACTGGTGTCACATGTACAAGCCTCCAAATAACAATACTTAAAAGAAGATACAAGTCTCAATGTTTTGTCCTTAAATAGAACATGACATAATAAAGATTCCTTGAAGACCTGCTAAAGAGACAAGCACCTACCTCTCATGTGATCCAGGAGCTCAATCCTGTAACAAGGAAGTCTAGCAAAAGGGATCAGGATTACGACCTACAAAAATGTAATAAGGGGTAAGCACCAAATAACGTGGTACTCAGCAAATGAAAACTAAAACTAAAGTAAAACAATGAAGAATGCAAGTACTCCTATCCACGTAACCACATACCGCCGAACTACACACTTACACACAGCAAAGCCCCAACACAGCACAATATACGCACCTCATAGAATAATATTCCAAAAATACCCAATTGATACTCAAAGTCAAATAGTATTATAGTTTTACAATAACATAAATAGTTCTAGTTTCTTAACACATTATCCACATATTCCAGTTTTCACAATGTACAAAGCTCAAGTTATCAATATGTATCACAGTCTTCCAATAGCTCAATCTTACAATATACAAGGTCAAAACCATTCACAATCTCACATTCAATACATATAACAATATCAAAGAAAGAATGATATGAGATGGAGTAAATATAATAAAATGTAAAAAATGTGATGCAATGTCAAATAATCATTATACATGTCTGTCCTACGATACACATTCGTTGACAAACTCAGACCGAAACCCATGGGAACCTCACATGGATCATGTATCCATGAACATTACCGGCGATGAACTCAGTCAATGCTCACATGACCAAAAGAAACATCAGCCACATCATTCATTCAAATATTACCTAGGCTCACCGATAGAAACCTCGGCTAATCATTGACCAGTAGAGACCTCGACCACCAACCCACATGTTAGTGACCTTGTACATCTCTCGGTCATAGCCATCACAAGTAGCAATGCACAAGTAATAGTGAATGCTATGTACACAATCTCAATATCAATATCATCACGATCTCAATGTCATCACAATCTCAACATCTCGACATTAATATCAAATAATTCACAAGAACACATGTGTCACAAGTCCAAAATTAATTCATAAGTCTAGATTTCACAACATATACAATTATCCAATCTGAAATCCCATGATCAAAGCCTAAGATAATACAATTTTATCCCAATTCATATCCCAAATCACCCAAATCCATACATGTAGGAGAATACATGGTTCAATAATACTTAACAAAATGTTAGAAGTTCACTTGCCTTAGTGAAAGTCTCAAATCAAGTCAAATAAATGGGTTTTCCCTTTTATAATACTCCAAATCACCATAATCTAGTCAAATATAGCATCACCATCACATTATGAAATTAATCACACTAAAATCAAGTAATTTGGGTAAGAAGGACAAAATTGTCCAAAAATCTCATAGCAAAAAAGGTTCTCAAGATTTGGAAACTTTTACATGAAAATGGTCCTAAGTAATAAGGAGTTAATGGTGAAAACTATTTCAAAAATGGAGTTAAAATAAGCTCATAATCATCACTTTTGTATAGGAATCAATATTTGAGAAAATCCCAATTGCTTCTATTAAAATCCCTATTTTCCATGTCAAAATTATAAATTAATCAATGGAATTTTTTTTTAAAAAAAAGGTTAGAAATAAGTTACTCAATAGTCTTGCCTTGAAAAGCTTGAACTTTCTCTTCAAAATTGAGCTTGGAGTGCTGATAATGGTAAAATCCAACCTTTTCAAATATAACAATGTATCGCTCATACTTACACTCCGTGAGTTCATGTCATGACCCAAAACCTGATTGCGAATAAAGGAAAAAAGAGTAAAACAAAACAACCACAACACAACTTAAATTTCTCAAAACATAGATTCATGAGTACAAAAACATCTAAAAGTATGAAAGATTAAATACAAAGTTGTCTAATAAACAAAGTACAGAGTCTGATATGAAAGACAACAAATAGAGTTTGAATAGCATAATGATGACTCAAAGTCTAATTCTCACTATTGTGAAATGGGAAAGATAAGAAAATTCTGCTTAAATAAGATTAACTACCATGAGGGAGTCCTTGTGCTTGATCTGTAGAGAGGAAATATAGTAGGGGTGAGTACATCAAAATATACTCAGTAGGTTCAACTGACTGGGTAAAAGAAATCGAATAAGCATGTAATAAAAATAAAGAGGTTAGTACACAATATATGTATGTAAGAATAGATAAAGAGAGCAAGCATAACTATGATTCAATGCATAAGAAATGAATGAATATAATGCATGGGGTGGAATAACGACTGCCGCATAGCCAGTGTACATATCTACTGAGGTAAAGCCACCAGGTAGAACCCATCGGGATCTCACAGATCATATACAGAAATCTCTCAACCTTGCCACTTGCCTGTGGTCAAAGGGTGTGACAATATCTCAACCTTACTACCTGCACGTGGTTAAGGGGTTTTAAAAAGTGGTACAATCTAAACCTTGCCACCTGTCCATGGTCAAGTGTTTTAAAAAGGTGTTATAAGATCTCAACCTTGCCATCTGCCCATGCTCAAGGGGTAATACTAATGCAATGTAGAATGAATGTATGCAAATGTCACAATCAATGTATATGACAACAATATAATAATATAACATATAAATATCAATCATAGAATCAGAAGGACATGCCAAGTGTCACAACTAGTGCCACAAGACATCAACATGTCTCAAATCACCACACTTTCATCAATAACCAAATATAATGATAACACTGGACTTCATAAGACCTAAAATATGCACATGAGTCCCAAGAAGTATTTCAGATACCAATAATAAACATACAGCTTCCTATCTGATATCACAAGTCACATATTACCATAATAACATCTAAACATATCTTGAGTATCAAGGATACATTTTTATTTGCTAATAAATTTCACAATTTACTCTAATTCCAATACAATATTTGTTCACATTTTCACCAAAAACCTAAATACCATCCAAATACTCATGAGATAATCTAATTCTTACAGTTTTCACATAACAAAATTCAATAACTCAAATCCTATCTCAAAAAGGTTAGTTGAACCTACCTCGATGTTGAAGTCGTACTCAAACCAAGCTTTCGAACATTCCAAGTCTCAAAAACAAGCTCGAAACAACAAACTACTATCAAGAATAGATTACACACATCAAAAACTAAATTTTGATACCTATATTGACACGAATTGAATCTAAGGCAAAATGGTCAAACTAACGACTAAAATTTGAAGTTCGCAAATCTAGAACTTAACTAGAAACTATGATTGTACACGAGAAAAGTAGTTTGTTGGAGAAAATCCCACAAAAATTGAGCCCAAATTAAATGATAAATCAATAATTAAAGTTTCCAAAACGTAGATGAAAATCCCAATTTTCAATGTTCAAAATCATGAAATTCAAGATGAAATCAAGAGAAAAGTAATGGAAATCATCAATTTTGAGTATAGAAACACTTACCCAAAAATTTTCTAAGAAAATTCTCTTCAAAAATCACCCAAGGAAGATTGAAAAGTTTTAAAATGGAGAAAAATGGTAATTTCACGGAATTAAACTATTTAGGGAAAATTACTACTCCATGATTGTGGGGTGGGACCCACAAATGCAGAGCTCTAATTACCTTAAAACTCCAAATGTGGAGTGTACGGGGCACTGCTCCCCGAACATGGAGGTCACAAATGTTAGACCTCCACGAAGGCGGAGTACGAGTGGCTTGCACCAGATTAGTAAAACCAGCTCTTGCATAATTCTCAAAATGGACCCCCGGGGTCCATTTGGAATCTAATATTAACAAACCTGACATGTATCCCTACAAGAGATGGTGATCTGGACTCAATGGAATTATTAGAATTCGATTTTGAGGTATCCTTTACTTGGAATTCGATAAAGCTCGTTAAAACTCAAAATACCCAAATTGCCCTCAGAAACTCCAAAAATTACAATAAAACCCTATCTAATATTAATTTCACCATCCAAAATCACTAGAACTTTCGGACAATTAGAGGTTTTGAACTCCAAATGTTGACAAAAGTCATTATAGGTTTCGAAATCAAGCTAAATGCAACTTTGGATCTAAAATCTCCATTTTAACTCCAAATTTAGTTTTGTCACTTCTCCAAGTAAAACATTGATACTCCAGCACTAATGGAGTTGATGGATATCTTCTTTGAAACTTGAAACTCTAAATGGTATAAAAACTCATTTTTTTCAATAACTTAAGCATTCAAAAATGTTAACACTCACTTTTTCTACGTTTAAAACACCAGTTCTTAGTTCTAACAATACAGATAATTCAAAATAGTTCCAAAAAAACTTACAAAAGACCAAACTAGTAATTTTCACAGATAAGCTAAAAAATGACTGCCAAGGTCAGTAAATCATTTAGCACTAAAAAGAATGTTCATCTTCGAACATAAGAGAAAATCAGGTACCTGAAGCCTCAAAAAGACTGGGATATCTGGCCCTCATATGTGACTCCAACTCCCAAGTAGACTTCTCAACAGGATAAGTGTCGTCACTGAACGTTCACTAAAGGTATGACTTTGGTCCTCAACCTCCAGACCTACCTATCCAAAATAGCTACAAACTCTTCCTTATTTGATGAATCTAAACCCAACTCAATTGAATCATGGAAATCATATGTGGCTGATTTGGAATGGATCGACTAAGAATTGAGATATGACATACTGGAAGAATTGTTGATAGTCTCCGTGGCCAGGCTAACTAATCTATCCTCCTCAAGATCTCAAACGGGCTAATAAACATAGGGCTGAGCTTACCCTTCTTCCTAAACCTCATCACACCCTTCATGGGTGATATTTTTAACCACACACTATCTTCAACTATGAACTCTAGAGGTCTTGTCCTATAATGACCTGCATATTGAACGACTTTATCGATACTTTAAAATGTCATTTTGGGCAAAATTTAGACCAAGTATCACCTCAAAGGAGACTACATGGTCCGTTTTAGGTCACACGGCCCGTGTGGCCTCCAGTGAACTTGATACTTGGCCTTAATTTTAAGTACGTGGCCTTGGTGTTGAGTTTCAAGCTAAGAAACATCACACTTGCACCAGCACGGGCCGTGTGACAGTTTACGGACCATATAGAGGGCTGTATGATAGCCTTGAGCTTGAAACATCCATGTTTGGAGCAAAGTATGGTCACATGGCCACCTTCATGGGTCGTGTGAAGGCTCACAAGCCGTATATAGCTTCTAAAATGAAAATCTTTTTAGGTATAGAATCACCATCTCGTAACTTATTGTGAATATTTTTCCAAGTGTAGGCATACGGGCACCTACACCATCCGTGTAGCTTCACACTGGTCGTGTTTCCCTTCTGTATAGATGACTTCAGCTTAAAAAGTTCTAAGTGTTGAGTCATGATTCAGAACTTCCATAAAGAGAAGAATTTTGTCTAAGTGTGGGGATACGAGCTAGGTACATGGACTATGTAGCACCACACGGGTAGTGTACCCCTTCTTAAAGTGACGATGAGGAATTTTTCCATCCGTTTCATTAATGGCAATTTTATAAATTTAATTTATTCTAATGACCTTTTGGGATCCTATGCTATTTAAAGACTTCCTAATGACCTAAATCTCATTCCTAATATTCAAATTCACTCCTCAAAATTGAAAAACACTCTCAAACTCCTCTTAGGATCTCTTGTAGAATTCAAGCTTGGGGATCAAGGTAAACTCAATTCTTCTTTAAAATTCTCTTGAAACTTCTTCATTGGGTCAAGGTATGAGGTTTGTTCCTTGATTCCTTTCAATCAAGGAGAGCTAAACTGTTTTCAAGTAATTTTTATGAATTCTTAGTTTACCTTAGATTGGGAATTTAAATATTATGATTCCTTAAATTCAAATAATGTATGGGCTATGTTTATCTACTGACTTTAAGTTGATTTAAGTTATAAAATGATGAATCACATTGCATTTATGAAGTTATGAATATTTATGTCCATTTAAGTTTGTTTTATGATGGGTAGTCAATATTATGTTTTTAAATTGAATTTTACTCATGTTTTACTAGAAATCTTACAATGTATTGTTGAAATTAGTTTGAATCTATATTACCCATGTCATTATTGTGATTTGATGTTGATTTTACTTATGGAATTACTTGAATTTCACATTGAATTGTTGATTTAAGATTGAATCTATATTACCCATGCTATTCTCACATCATTCATGGCATATGCATTCATGTTCATGGGATTTTATGAAAATTATGAAGTGGGTTAATCCCAATTATATTTACGTATATGATTTTGACAAAATATTGGTTATGACAAGAATGTGATCACATATATGTCTATTGATTATGGCTCTTTTAGTATTTTGGGTGCTTGCACCATCTTGTATATTTGAATGAGTTTTTACTATGTATCAGTATTATGGTTATAAATTATGATTTGGCATTTGAGCCTAAATATGGATTATTATGAATGATGTTTAGCCTTTAGGCCTAAGAATGCATTCAAATGATTTGAGAAGACTTACGCTTCTTTGAAAGCATGTATATGTATATTTATAAGTGTTCTTGTGGGATGAAAACTTAGGACCGATGGATTGAGAGCTCCTTCTCTTTCCATGAACATTGTTCCAAGCATAGGTTATGAGAATCCTATCTGAAATAGGTGATGTTCCCGTAAGGAAGGTTGCTTCGCAAGAAATGGGTGATGTTCTCGTAAGGTGAAGTATAATGAGATATGCTATATGTGAAAATCATATCTGAAATGGATAATGTTCCCGTAAGGAGTGTTGCTTCACACAAAATGGGTGATGTTCTTATAGGATGAAGTATGGTTTACCTTTGGCAAGTAGACTACCTCTTCACCTGTGAGGGGATTTCATCGGGATTCCAAGTAATAGCTTTCTTGGTCCTACTCTTGTTGGTTGAGGTCACATCCCTACTATATATGAGCATTTGCATCTCATGTATCATGAATTTCATAACATCTTATTGTATTATGTCCCTTGCTATATATCTCTTTCTATATTATGTGCCCTTGCCATCTAACATTGTATGCAAGTTTTGGTAAGTCATATGCATTGCATGCTGCATACTTAATACATTCACATAGACTAACGCATGCTTTTGCCTACATGATCTTACCATGTAGGGACCGAGGAGCCTATCTATCCACCGTATGACATTTAGCCCAGATCTCAAGTTTTACTAGTTGTGGTGAGTCCTGTCTTCCAAGGACGATCCACCAACCTTCTATCTATGGTGCATTTTATCTCTTTTATTTACTTGAGGGTAGGCCCAGGGTATGTCTTAGCCCCCGACCTATCTTATATTAGAGGTATTGTTGGACATCTTGTACACTCTTTACGCTATATACTAAGTTTTGTATTTAGAATCTTGCTTATGACTACTTATGGATTATGTTGATATAAAATGATTCTATTTTATGTGCCGAAAGATTCTAAGCCCCTATTTGCCCCTATAGAATGAGTCATATTTACTCTCCCCTTAACATTTATGTGTTATGTCTTATTCCATGTTAATCCCTTTCCCTTTGATATTCCCATAGCGTGAGTCCTACTTTCCCATCCCTTAGAACTATATGTTTACTATTTGTATATGCTTCCGAACCGATTATGTGATTATGGGTACTTTGAGGATTTTTTGGGAACTCTTGTGTTCCCATTCGTCATGTCACTCCTATGTTCTAGGTCCGGATCATGACAAGTCCTCCTTCAGCATAATCTTTCTATCGGCTTTGGGCTGTCAACAACCTACTCTGTATAGCATCTCTAAGCAAGTCAACACCCAAAGAATAAGCTGAACACTAATAAAACCATCCAATTAGCGACCTACATATCTGGCCATATAATGCCTCAAATGGTGCCCTAAGAATGCTTGAACAATAACAGTTATTGTAAAAAAACTCTGCCAATTGCAAATGTTGATCGCATCTAGGCCACAAAGTCTACCACATATGCCCAAAACATATCCTCTAACATTATAATAGTGTGCTCGGACTGCCCATCAGTCTAAGGGTGGAAAGCTAAACTCAAGTCCAACTGCGTAGCAAGACCATGTTGTAGAGCCTTCTAGAATTGTGGAAGGAACAAAGACCCTCTATCAGATACTATAGACATTGACACCCCATGCAATCTAACAATATCCTAGATATACAACCTAGCCAACTCCTCTGCACTATAGCTAGTATTCACTGGTAGGAAGTGAGTAGATTTGGTCAATTGGTCTACTATCACCAAAACTGAGTCAAACTAGCCCAAAGCCAAGGGCAAACCAGTAACAAACTCCATAGTAATGCGCTTCTATGTCCACTCGAGAATAGGCATCCTTTGCATTGGAATAATTCATTCATGCATAGGAGTAGCTCATTCATAACTTGTACATGATGGTGTATGCACACACATAAGTGCTTTATGACATGTTCATCACAATTATATGTCATAGTCATACTTCCCTTGAAATCATGTTCATAACCGTAACTGGTAGTCAAATCCATATCAAAAATTCATAAAAAGCTTTGTTCATGCATGCTCATGACATAAGAATTGAGAGTAAAGCATGGGTACATGAAATTCATAGTTAGAACATATGATAATAAGATAGAAACATGTACAATCCATGGAGAAATAAACATTCGGATCATAATTGAAACTACCTGTGCATGAAACCATAGTTTAAAGGACATGCAAGTTCATAATCATATCATATATAACTAAAAGTGAGAAGATCCTAACCTCAAAGTTGGATAACTTTTTTGCCCTTATGTCATTACTTATTTGTCCTTATGCCTTTACTAATTAAATATTAATTTTAATTAATCATATCATATCATTATGTTATAATTAATTAAATAATGTTTATATTATATTATACTAAATGCTAAAAGTTAGAATGTGTAAAGCCAAAAGTTTAAATCATATCTATATCTAAATACCTACTTGGGAGTTACAATATTGATTACAACGATTATTGCTAGAAAACTGTTTCTTGTTCTATTATTAAATATGTGGTCAAGAAACACAATAGGTGGACATTAAATTGTTGTACATTTTCCATTGAAGAAAGCCATCAGACACATAATTATGAACTATTTAAGTACCTAATTCCATTAGCCAAGTTACACCTTTGCACTATTATGTTTATTCAGAATTCAACATGGTCTTTGTTCATGCTTCTGTGATTTGTTTTTCACTCTTTTCTTCTCTTCCTTTTATTTTACTGTTTTATTTTTAATCTGAATTTGTATGATATGTATTGTTCTAATTATATCATCCCTTCTTTTGCAAGATTGTGAGCAGCCCATATTATCAATGGAAAGGAAACATGAATAAAAATTCAATTCATGTCGTGTATTTTATGTTCACTCCAAAAACTTATTGATATATTGAAATTTTTAGATTTTTTTAATGAATTGCAAGAATTGTATTAACACCTTATGAATCAAATCTTGAATTCTTTCAAATCCTTAGTTGCTCTTGATTATTTTGAGGTATAACAACTATACTCATGAGAAATACATTTTGAAATTTAAAGACGTCTGTATTGATTTATTCACTTATATATATGTTGAAATTATATAGTGAATTTTAGTTCTTTGATGATTATCATCTAAAAAGCAAATCATAATTGAAGAAATTTATTTTGTAACATTCGTTGAACTTATTGTGAAAATCTATTTAGAATCTTCAATTTTTTCAAATAAGCTTATCAGAATTCTTCATGTACCACATTTTTTACCAATATATTTTTATAAAATAACTTTTAAACATTTCTTATTTTCTATTTTCTATTTTTAATTTATCAAAGTCACTATAGGCCTCCTAATAAGGGAGCCTAAATATGTGTATCTTGGGTATTTGAGATTATTCTCTTTTTTGATTATTTTCAAAACGTTATGAAATTATATGTTTGTATTTATGCAATTTTTGGTTAAAACATATTTCATACTAACTATTATTTTTGATAAAACTACCTTTATTGGGTTAATAGTAAGTATTTAATCATATCGATGAGTATCAATTTTATTCCTATGAGGATTGCTATATTTCTTAGTAATGTTTCAATTAAAAAAAAAGAATTTGCTTCTTATTTTATTAGCTATGAGGTGAAGCAATAATGCCCTATCTAATGGCTTTGTTGAGTTTCAATAGAATCTTCTTTTTTCTAATCGAGAAACATGGAATGACTTGAAGAGAATAAAGCCAAGATAAAGACTTCTATTTTTTTTAAAAATATATTTATTAATTTATACTTTTAACTACGTGCTTTTTTGGAAATTATTTTTGCATCACGAGCTTATGAATTTCAGCTTAAAAGAAATTATATTTAATTCATCGGCATAGAAAATATGAAAACATCAATCACCCAATTTGATATTTTTTTATATCAATTTTATATCAAATGTGTCACGACCCAAACCCAGGGCCGTGACTGGTGCCCGATTGGTGCACCCAAACACAACTAGTAAATC